>NAGG01000232.1:0-37940 GCA_003031705.1 Calonectria naviculata | reverse complement strand
CCCCACCCCCTCCGAAGCCGCCGCCGCCTCGTCCTCGTCCTTCGCCTTCCCCCGCGAGTACCACTTCCCGGCCTTCTACACGCGCCAGACCAACCTGACGACGCTGCACGCCCAGCGCACCAAGTGGGCGGCCCTCATCCTGGCCTACGCCCGCCACCACCGCACCTTCCGCCTCGCCCTGTCCTCGGCCGCCGACTCGGACCTCTTCTTCAACCGCCGCCTCGACCGCCGCCTGCACCCGGACGACATCCGCGACGTCGTCGACTTCATGCTCAAGGACGGCCGCGCCGAGTACGTCGGCGGCGGGTCCTCGGGGGACGTCGTCTACCTCTACTGGCGCAAGCCCGAGGAGTGGGCCGGGCTCGTCGAGACGTACGTCGAGGAGACGGGCCAGAAGGGCAGCGTCTTGACCGTGTACGAACTGGTGGAGGGAGACGGGACGAGAGGAACAGGTACGTTTTGCCTTTTGTAACATCATTTTGCATGCAACTTTGACTGACGTGAGCCAGACATTCACGGCATGGACAACGAGGTCCTTCTCAAGGCCCTCAACATTCTCGTCAAGCGAAACAAGGCCCAAATCTTCGGCCAGGACGATTCTTTGGGTGTTAAGTTCTTTTGAAAATATTCCCTTCCCAACGCTGCATAACTACATACATCTTGGCAGCCCCAGCAATATCTGGACTCGACGAATCGGCTCAACCAACCAGCCATAGGCCAAAGACAAGCACTCCATACCCAACGCACACCAAAACTCCGTCATTATGTTATATCACGTACCTACACCTTGCTTTTATACCTGAGCCTTGTAAAAGTTCTCGACAAGAAACTTCTTGTCGAACCGCACCTGCTGAGCCATTGCCACGTCCAGGAGCCAATCTGGAGCTACCACCCGTGGCTCCATGTTACCCTTGCGGGCCATTTCTCGGAAACGCTCCCACAGCGCCTTTTCATCGAGGCTGTTGCTGCTGAGGAGGTAGACAGGGTCCGGGGGCGCATTTCCGTCTTCCTCGGCAGTTGTCGGCCGTATTGTCGTGCCGCTGCGCGCCCGGTAGATCTTGAAGATGGCGTTGTTCGCTTCCGCAATCGACTTGTAGCTGTCCGGTCCATTGCGGATTTTCTCGGTGCAGTAGATGGGAATGCCCAACAGAAGCTTGCCTCGGTTTGACTTGGCGCGAGCCACAGATTTTTCCAAGCTAAAGCTGTAGCGCTCCTCCGTCTCCTTGTCTTTGAGAATAAATTCTTCAATGTCAGGCACCTTGCCTGTCTCCAAGATCTTATCGATGAAGGTAGATGAGATCACAGTGGGCCCACGAGCAAGGGCACATAGGAACTTGACTGTCCGAACCACATGGGGAGCTGCCAAGTAATCGCATGCTTGTCCCTCCTGGACAATCTGGATCCCGAGATCACGTAGTTTTCTCTGTAGAAAATGTTAGCATTATAAGAATAAAAAATATCAACACGGCAACGTACCCGGTCATGGTCCTCCTTGTTCTTATCCCCAACCCACCGGCTGAAGCCAGTGAGAGTGATTCGCATTTCGACATCTGGGAGAGAGGGTCGGGCCTTTTTAGAGGGTCGTTTATCATCTGCAGCGTCGTCTTCTGCACCCGGACTCGTAGAATGCTTAGTTTTGCTCCTGTCAACTTCGTCTGCCGCCCGTTTTCCACCCCAGGGAGCATTGGCTCCCTTGCCGTGTCGCTTCTTCTCCTTTTCGTACAACGCAATATCTGGGGCGATGTTTTGAAGCATGCCAAGCGCCTTGGCCTTGGCGCTGCGCCCCCCGGTTGATATTACTGAGGGCGTCTCGTTTTCCTTGCCAGCTCGGGTTGCGCGAGTTCTAATGGGTGTCGCCACCGCACCCATAGTCTTGGTGGTTGTTGGTTTCTTCGCAGTTGTTTCCTTTACTTCCTCCTCGCTTGGCTGCAGATCATCCACATCCCTGTCTTCGTCTTCCCGGCCGATGACGACACCTTCTGCGGGTCCATGATTGTATGCGTTATCCTCGGCTGCTTCAAGGATTCTGCGCTTTCTCTTAGCTCGAGGAGACATGTTCTCATCACCGCCGGGATAAAACATATCTCGGAGTTTGGCTGTATCGAAGAAAGTCTGACCAATAATCTCGCCAAGGTTGGTGCGAGGTGGAAAGTGATTGTACTTGCTCACGTTGATTGGTTTCATCTCGCACTTGGCATAACTCTCTTCAATCCACAAGTGGTTGACGACAGCAATTCCCCATTCAGGGGCAGCCTTGCACTTCTCGCTCGAGTTGCGGGCAGTGATCAAATGTGTGTTGTCAGACTTCATCGTCTTGGTGAACTCGGCGCCACAGGCCTTGATGAGGTTTTCGAGATACACTCGAGCCTCTCCTCCATAGTTGGAAACCGTAATACGCAAGCCTTTAAACCCTTCGATGCCATCCTTCGGGACGGGGTAGTGCAAGAGTCGGCGGAGGGGTGAAGTCCAGTCGTTGTGTACAATGAGATAGTACAGCCAAGCCAAGTTGCCGACCTCCTTGCATGATTGAGCAGCCTGGACATACTGGGGACCATCCCGGTACTGGCAGATGAACATGGTGCAGTCGTCCACTTGAGATACGAGCTTTCCACCGCCGTTAATAATGATGTCTCGAATCACTTTGCTCAGCCGAGGGGTAATATTGAGATCCCATGATAGCATAACTTTCTGGTCTTGGAAGACGGTGACTGGGGGGCGGACGACGTCTCCATCCGGAGGTAGAGGTAGATAATTGGGCGAAGCTGACGTTGCGCCTTCGAGGTTAGAGTTGACGGGGATTTTGAGGTCATCCTCGGGAGACTTGTCAAGAATTTCGGGATCAGGTAAGCAATATGGTGTCTCGTCGATACGCTTTCCAAGCTTGAAGCAATCGTCAAACCTGAAAAAAAAGAAATAAGCAACTGGCCAATATTGTGTAACCCGCGCCGTGCATTCACGGTGACTCACCAATGTGGCAAAACAATCTTTCCCTTCCAACCCTTCTGCATCGCCGTTTGGACCTTGGGGTGGTCCATAGATAGAGCACAGATATGTGTCGTCAACCGTGACACATCCTTGGATTCTTGGCCGCCCAGCGCCATGGTGGCTCCGGCGATGCTCTCCTTGTCCGTCTCGGGCAGGTCGGCGCAGGTCACGACGACCTGAGAAAAGATCATTCTGGGATCCGGGGAGAAGGGCCGGACCTGGGCCTGCTTGCGCCGCGAAATCGAATTCGTGATCCACTGCGTCGTCACCACCGGGATCATAACCGCCTGGGACTCGGTGTACTGTGGGAAATCAATCGTGTTGGAAACGATGTGCGTCGCCTTTTCGATGGGAAGCGTGCCGTCGCGTCGGGGGTCGCAGGTGGTGGCTCCATTGTCCTCCAATATAACCGACAGCTACCACAAAAGAAAAAGTCAGCCTCCTGGGTCCGTCGGTCCTGCAGCACGAGGACTTGTTTACCTCGCCGATTAACTTTGGGGTGAGGGCGCTGCTGGGCACAAAAGCAATCGCGCATTCGGCGAAGATGCCTGATGAGCCTTCGGCAGCGTCTCCCATTTTCGCTTGCTTTTAAGAATGGGTATCGTTTGGGATTTCTAAGGTCAAGTTTAGCAGAGCAAAGCTCGCCTCGTGAGACATTTAGTTGGAGTAGCCGTGGCTGCCAAAAAGTCTAGATGTTGGCGGCGGTTCAACTTGGCGTTGTGTAGTTTATTTGCTGTGACGCGACAATCCACTAAACGCGAGCACGGCAGGCGATCACATGATCGCGATGCAGGTACAGCTACCTCGCAGTGGCGGGGCACGTCTGGCTAGTGCGGGTACTGCTACTTTGATTGGCAGGCAGCAGAAACATCTCGACGCGACTCGCGGGCACCACTTTACGCCACTTTGGCGAGGGCAAATCATCTTTCAGCTATGTCAAAGTCAAGATAAACACAGTTGACTCAAAAAATATTTACATTAGCTAAAGCTATGCCCCGCCTTGTTTCTATGTACTTTTAACATTATGGCCGAGAGCGCTTCGTTTGCTTCTCTATCCCCGAGACCTATGTGACTTGGGATTTGAAATACCCGACATGATTCCTGAACCAGACAGAACTGAAATGCTAATCAACGCCATTTCCCCTCATATGCATCGTCACGGCCTAATGGGCCTGTACGCAGCAGAAGTAACATCATGTAAATGCATGTTTGGCTCATGCACTGCCCTCAATTGAGGCGAGGGCTACTGCAGCCCCCATAAGAGAGCTCTCTTTTGCTGACACTAGCTGAACTGATCGCGCGCTTTTGCCACCCTCGTGGGCGTCAATGAGATCATCCAGGTACTTTTGGCAACTAGCCACATATCCTGGATAGTTCTCAATCACGCTGCCGTTGAAGGCAACAGTGGTCTGCTCAAGGTCCCTATCCGCCTCGGCGTGTGGCCGCAGAGGGGAGGACTCGGCAAGGCCGCCGACAAAGGCGGATTGAGACTCGATGCGAAACTTCCAGAAAGTAAAGACACAAGTTGCCACCAGGGCACTCGAGCGTCTGGAGACATATGACGCCAGCTGTCTCAGGAAAGACAGATCAGACTTTGTTGGGGTGTGGGGTGACGGATGGCGAAGTGTAAATTCCTTGCATGCATCGTCAAGCTCGGAACTTGTATCACTGTGAAAGTATTAAGTTAGCCTTCGAAACAAAATGATGAAATAGTCTTGGAACGTACCTTTCAATCTTGGACAGTGTCTCAGTTGCCAATGAATACGGCTCCAGCAGGGATGGCGGCACCTGGCCACCAAACACACCAGTCGACTCGATGGCTTCAACGAGAATGAACCTGCAAATCTCGCCCAAATACATGCCACTGACGAGATGCTCTAAAGGCTGGAAATCAGGCTTTGGGTGGCCCTTACGCAGGAGCTGATCCCAACGGGTCATTGGCAGAATACCATGACCGCACAGGCTGATTTCAGAATTTACGATTAGGTGAGTCCACTCAGCGGGCCGTTGACCGAGCTTGAACTGTCCCATCGACAGGACGGGCAGGTAAGCGGACATGTTGACGCCGGTACCCAGAATAAGCCCGAACCGTGTCGATGTGTGAGCGTAGGACTCGGACAGTAGGCAAGCGCTCGAGTCGTTAATGATGGCCCGGAGTTCTACGTTGAGACCTTGTTTACCACATGCAGTTTCGATGATCTGCCCCAAATCCTGGCCCATTAGCCCCTTGTTTGCCATGAAGCCTTTGCCCATGATTGACAGCTTGCCGCCACTTAGAGATGTTTGACTTGGGTAGTGTTAGCCTTGTGAGAAATGTATAAGGGCAAGGGGGAAATGTTGGCATACTCGATAGGGAAGCTCCACGCCATAGACATAAGCAATGGCTCCTCGAGAGCTTGGCTCTCGATCTGATCGGCGAGGGTATCCTTGATCCTTGCGGCCATCCAATCAAAAAAGGCCATACCCTCCAGACTCTTGATTTCGGTGGTTATGGCAAAGCTTCGAATGCTGACAATCCTGCTCTCTTCGCCAACGCCTGACATTCGTCCTCGGAGCTCAACCAGGGCGACCCTCAGGGTTGAACCTCCCACATCCAAAGCCAGGTAGTGTCCCTTCTCGGTTCCATTTGGTAGTTGGTGGTTGTAAGACGGGAGCATGGACTCGGTGCTCGTCTGGAGACGCTCGATGAATTGCTTGGTCAAGTCCTGCGACAGCTGTGCAAGTCCGTCATAACTGACGGGGTCTAGAAGCAGGGCCTCGGCCTCTTTGAGAAAGTCATCTCTGGAACGGCGCGAGGGCGAGGCGGCGCGGTCCTTGGCGCCAGAGGTGACGCCCAGAGACCTCGTCCAGTAAGCCAGGATGGCTTGCAGCAGCGACTTGCCGCGGAGAAGGCTCTTGATTATGGCGGCAGTGAACTGCCGTGGAAAGGTTGCCATTGCAGAAAACGAGTGAAGAGGCAAAGGCGGTGGTGGATCATCAACGGTGAAGCGCAAGAGGAACCAGGGGAGATGCGTCAAGTGATGGACATGAGGGAACGTAAATACTAAAATCCAACGACTCGGTCTAGAGCGGTCACTCGCATGGGAAAGAAAACGGGGCGGGTTTGTCTGACGCCCCCAGGAGCCAGAACCCTAGCAGAAGCGGATCGGATGGAGAGGTGGTGGTCGACAGCCGAGTGGTTGGGCGGCAAGGAAACAATCAAAGGATGAGACGAGACCAAACGTGGTGGAACAAGACAGAGTGACCAGACCAAAAGGCGAATCAAAGGGGGCTGCTGAGCTGAGATGGGCAGACGACAGAAGCAAAAAACGAGCCCAAGAGCCGCAGACGAGAGAGAGATCGACCAGAGAGACAGGCGGTTGCAGGGCAAGGAGACCAAGAGCGACTAGGACCAGGCCTGGTGGACGATCGGTTGTTAGTCGACGGGTTACGCTACGTCGCACACAGGTGTGTCGTCTCAGCCAAGCCCCTCAGCAAGGGGAGATTGGCGGGTGAGCAACGTGCTGGCGCCTGAGCCAACCTTGCGCGGTGCTTGCGGCATTGCTGCGTGCGCGCGTGGGCGTTGGTGCTGCTCCGGGGGCGATGTGCAATGCGCGCGCGTGCTGCTTGGTCAAAGGTGAGACGGTCTGAAGGCTGGCTGAATGGGGTTGTTGTAACGTTGCGTGGAGGGGGCCATAGAGCCGGCAGGTGGATCTGAGCCAAGGTACATGCCTCGTCCGTGACGAGTGACAGTCCGGGACGTACCGGGCAAGGCTAATGGCCGTGGAAATTGTTAGTGCTGCCACGCCCAAGCCCGTCAGTCCGGATCGAGAATGATTGCACAGTCTAGTTGGTTGGCTGCCGAGTCGTGCTCGAGGGTTGGACCGAGGGGATGGAGGGGGTGAGGCCCAAGGCTGGGAACATCGATGCCAAAGTTCCATTGACTTTCAACCGCCCAAAGTTACATTCAGCCCGCGGAAACATGAACATCCCAATGTCCTACCAACTCCCCGTTTTTTTTCTTCACGTCTCCTCCTTGCTAATCACAAAATTCTCCGCTATCCCATGCATCGTTATATTTTTTTTTTCCCCTACCACGTCGCTTCCCCGAGCCTGATCATGTACATCAACCCCACAAAACGGCTAGATCGAGTCTGGCGGCTTGCGCGGGGACCGGTCGTGAAAGGGCCGATTGCCAATGCGGCCGAAACGCATGTTGGATGAAGACGACGTTTCCCGGTGCTGGATATTATTTCTTTGTTTGTTTGCGCTGACAAGAGAGCGATGTGTGGCTGCTCGGCTGCATGCAAAATATGCATACTTGACTGTGATTGCATCCGGGAATGGAAAAAGTCGCAATATCGGCCAACTCGATGCTCACCAGCCGTGGCATTCAACTACACCGGGGGCGTGTCTGTGACACCCCGGTCTGTCAAACCGCAAACACAGCTTCTAGACCGTGATATTAGCCCCAATTCCCGACATGCCCGCAAAACCTGTTCGTGTTACTGTGCTTTCCCGTGTTTCGTCCTGTGCTCTAGAAACTGTACCCGCCTGTCTCCCGACCCGAACACACCATCGCCGGTGGCAAGTCATATGACCTCAAGCAACGTTGGGTTGCCAGCAATCACAGACCCGGAAGGGTCGGCGGCCGCCATGGTGCACAATAGTCCTTGACGTCTAGCGATACGTTGATCTCCCGCGTCACTGTGACTTTTGACATGAGGGACGGTGACGTTCCATCCCCGTCACGATACACCTTGGTTCGCCAGCTTTATTCCAAATTTCCTCCATTCAGAGTCGCCGGTTGCCGAGAAACTACGTAGACGTCGCCATGTATCATTGTCACAATCGCAAGCACATGCTCTCTTGGTTGGTGGCGTCCCACGAACCAGTTTTCCCCTCGAAGCTCTTAAGCAACTGCTCCAACCCTCTACCCTCCCAAATCCCAAGTAGTGATTTGACCTTCTCCTACTAAGCCCTGTCAGCAACTCGCATTCTGAAGAGGCCGAATTTCCTATTCCACTGCATCTTTGATACACCTCACCTACCTAAACACGAGCCATACTAGGCCGTTTTCGTATACATACCCGACTACACTGCCACCATGCGTCTGATCATTCGCGACGACGACCGTGCGGCCAGCCTATACGTGGCTAATTATGTCGTGGACCGCATCAAGGCTTTCCAGCCCACCCCTGAGCACCCGTTCGTCCTCGGATTGCCCACGGGCTCTAGCCCCCTGCTCATCTATGAGACCTTGGTTGCCAAATACAAGGCTGGCGAAGTAAGCACTGCCACCTCGTGGGATGCGGGATGGCGCTAACGGGAATCGTAGATATCGTTTGAGAACGTTGTAACCTTTAACATGGATGAATATGTCGGTCTGCCAAGGGACGACCCCAACTCCTACCACTCCTTCATATTTAATCACTTCCTGTCCCATGTCAATATCCACCCTTCCAACGTTCACATTCTCAATGGGAATGCTCCGAACCTCGAGGCTGAGTGCAATGCTTATGAAGATGCCATCAAGGCAGTCGGAGGCATTGACCTATTCTTAGCCGGCATCGGCGAGGATGGTCACATTGCCTTCAACGAACCCGGCTCGAGTCTCACTAGCCGGACCAGAGTCAAGACTCTGGCGTATGACACCATCTTGGCCAACTCGCGCTTTTTCGGCGGTGACCTGAATAAGGTGCCCCGAATGGCTCTGACCGTAGGAGTTCAAACTGTCCTTGACGCACGCGAGGTTGTTGTCATCATCCTGGGTGCTCGCAAGTCGCTTGCGCTCCAGAAATGCATTGAGCAAGGCGTCAACCACATGTGGACTCTCTCGTCGCTACAGCTTCACCCACATCCTATGATTGTTGTTGATGAAGACGCCACTTTGGAGCTTCAGGTTAAGACGGTCAAGGTAAGCCTCACTCTTCCTACCTACCCTAAGGATTCATGTAAATAGAGACTAATGCCCCACTTAGTATTTCAAGAGCATCGAAAAGGTCGCTCTGGAGGAAGGTTTTCAGCAAATACTTCCTTCCGAGGTCCGCACGGGCAACGTCCCGATCCCGCAGACTAAAATCCAGAAAGTCGAGTCGCCGGTTCTCGTTGCCCCGGAGCCGATTGCATCGCACCTCTTGCGTGCAACTCCCGCGAGCGGGCACTCGTCCCGTTCCGTCTCTCCGGACCTTGTGCCAGACCGCATGGCGTCGCGCATCCCTGACCCGAGCCTGAACCGTAGATTGACGCCGAACCCGGAGCAGCAGATGATGAGGCTGAATGTCGTTGGAGCTTGAGTGAGTGAGATCCGCCAAGGGGGAAAGAATCTAGAGACAAAGCTGGTCTTGTCCAATCGCTTTTAAGGGGCTAGAGGTACAGGTTAAATTACCGAGATTGTAGAGTAACAGATTGAGGCAAACAGGTACATTCGTTACAGGTTTAATGAGGGAATTTCATGATACTATGATAATGAACCGCCGAAAAAGAGGGTATTCAACGATATCGATTTAGCGTATCGGACGATGTTTAAGCGTCGGTGTTGGTTATAGGTGTGGTTTAGATAGGACTTGCTGTATAGATAAACCCGATAAATTTGCTTTCGAAACCTAGGGTATCTCGTTCATTTCCACCTCTTTGCTAATGCTTAAAAATATTCCAGCCCATAACATCCTCACCATGGCTCAACATGTTCAGGCCCAGAGGCCGATAACATTACACAAACTGGAATGTAGTTATGTAGATATACAAGAAAATGACACTCCGTACCAGTTCATAAGTCATTAAAGTGCGCCAGTATTTCATCATTCTGCCGCAAAGTACCGCTTGGACTTGCTCCTTACTTGCTGAGCTTTCATCTCGGGCGGGACAATGGTATGATGGACAACATGAGGTCTGTAGACTGCGTCGACAGGGGGCATCCTATGCACAGTTAGAATGCGGGGCCTGGTTTGAGTGAAGCGTGGGGCCTTACCAATCGTCGACTGTAAGGGGGAAATACTCGTAGAGGGGGTCTCCCTCCTCTCGGGGGCTGTTATCTATATTTTGACCTGCAACGGAAATGGGCTTTCCAGGCTGAGGGCTTTGCAGGTCGGAACCTGACCGATTTGGACTTCTCTCATCTTCGGAGAGTGAGAGGTTGATGGGGAGGGAGGTGCCCTGGCGGGGCGCTGGGTTTTTGGCCTGGGTATGTATCGGCTTAGTTGAGTTAGTGGGTTCGTTTGACCAGGCTGGGACAGGCGGCTTCGGGGGATTTGGCGAGAGCGCCATTCTCTTGGATGCATGCGTCTGTCCTGGCTGAGGGCTAGGGATTGGCTGAGGTATTGACTGGGGGGTTGCCCAATCATTTGTTTGCTGAAGGGTTGGTTAACTTGACCCCGGTTATGGAGTGAGAGAAAAGACCTACCTGTAACATGGGCGAATATTTTGGCATAAACCCTTGCGAGCTTTCCCTTTCTATGCGTAGTAGTGTTGGGTTCTCAGAGGATGTTGTATTCCTCCTTTCAATCTTCTTCTCGCTTGTCAGGGGAACATCCTTCTTGTTATCAAAATTTCTGGGACTTCGGCCCCGAACAATGACGGGGCCGGAATGGATTTCGGTAATGGGGACGAGTTCGCCATTTTTAGTCCTGCCGTGAAGGCTAATCTTGACGACATAATGCTGCTGCAGGCCCTTTCTTCGGCCATTATTGGCGGTTGCGTGCTTAAACTGCAACCTCTTCCAAGATACGGGAAGACTAACCCGATGCGCATTAATTTCTTGTCCCGAGGTGAGATCCAAGGTGATATTAGGTGGCGCGCCGACGGCCTTTGATTCCTCGCCGGGCTGTGCGTTGGCATTCTTCCAAGGAATTGATATAATCTCGGTGGGCTTTCCGTCGATTGATTCAATGGCAGCAATGGTCGCGACCAGCTCGAATATCTGCAGGTGAACCCCCTGGTCGTTGACAATGTTGGTGACTATCCGTGGTAGCGTAATTTGGCCGGAACATTGCCAGAGGTTTCGGCGATAACATGTTAGCTCGAGCGGCCGTCCCGTTGTCTCACCACCAAAAACATCCTCGGCAACGAAGAACATGCCATACAACTCGGCGCTCATGTTGGTTTCCGCAAACTGGCCTGTTTCGTCGATTACGGTCGCGCTGTGAATAGGGGCGGAAAAGCCCAGGAGCTTGTTATCAAGCTCCTGGGGAGACGATTCTTCCTGGAGCGCATCGGCGTGGCTCGGCGGTGCCTCGAATTGTCGAGACGAGTATGAGAAAGGATCTTCGAAGGTGGTGGAAAAGCCGTCCAGGTCGTACGCCGGAGTAAAGGGGAGGTTTTGCAGCGCGGCTCCGTCACTTTGTCCGTCAGCGTTAATATTAGAGCTTACGTACGGGGTCACGCACAGCAGCGACTCGTCAAAGGCTATTTCCTGGTCGAAGACGTCCATGTTCAAGCCCTGAGGCTGGCCCGTGGCGAGATTCATAGCCATGGCATCATTGGGAGAGGCGCCCGTGGAGAGCCCCTGCATCGAGTTGAAGGTTGCCATTGCATTGTCCGTTATCGCTTCATGGGGTCTGATGCGCGGGTGAGATCAGCGACGCACGAGCGCACCTGACAATGGCCGCGAGGCTCGGGTCTACGGGGGGAGTGTCTGGCGACTGCTGCGGCGATGGGGGGCGAGGAGTATCGCGAGCCGCTGGTCGAGGTGCGGCGGGGGGGGAGAGATGCGCGCGAGGAGATCGGACGAGGTGGTTTGGGCTGATGTTTATTAACTTGGGGAAGCAAGCGCGGTTGTAAGAAAAAGCGGAGGCGAGGCGGAGGAGTGGAGGAGGCGCCGCGGAGACGACCCACGACGGCTGGGCCGACCTATCCTATCAAGCGCCCAGTTACGACAATTGGCTGGACGATCTCGCTGAGCACTGCGCGACAAGGCTAGAGGCGTTGCAGTCCCCCACTGCGCAGGAATAAATTTAGCATCACGGTACGGCGTGTTCGGGAATCGTTTTGGAAGCCACAGTGGTTGAGATGATCGGCGCTGCAATGTCGCCATGTTGGCTCCCGGACCACGCGGCGCAGAAGCAACTACTCGAACCTAGAAGGGAGCCTGACACACATGAACACCAAAACGCCTTGATCCATTTGCGTGCATGGCATCCCAAGCCTACCCGCATACCGTCTAGTTTCAGCGTCCTCCTTCATTCTTTAGCACACGCTGGTAGCACGTATCGTATTTCCTCTTTGTTCTAGATCTCAGACCCGTTTACTTCATCTCCCCCTTCACATGATGGTGGTCGGCCCGACACACTCGCTCGCCAAACTTCCACACCTCGTCCAATACCAGGCGGCGCACGCCTCCCACGTCCGCCTCCGACAGCACCACCAGATCGGCGTCGGCCCCCGCCTCCAACGTGCCCTTGACCCCTTTGAGCCCCAGCATTGCCGCCGGAGTCGAGGTCACAGCCCCGAGCGCCTGGGGAATTGTGGCACCGGTCCACTGCATGAAGTTGTTGACACATTCGAGCAGTGTAATAGAGCTGGAGGCCTGTCAGCTGAGTTTAACACAGTCTCTGCTTCTCACAAACACATACCTTCCAGCAATCGTCTCGGAGCCCTCCAGCATCAGCGTGTTGCCTTGTTTGACAATGCGACACGTCTGGTCGCCGTTGGTCCAAGGATATGCCCCGTCGGGAAGCCCAACCAAATGCATCGCGTCCGTGACCAGGATGAAGCCGTCGGGATGCGAATTATAGGCAATCTTAACCGTTGTCGGATGTAGATGAATGCCATCGCAAATGATGCCAAAGTACGGCCGGCGCAGGCTCTCGGCCTTACCGAGAACACCAAAGACGCCTGGGTTTCTATGGTGAAGAGGCCGCATCGCATTGAAGAGGTGAGTGATCATGGTCGCTCCCTTGCCAACCGCCTGGGACGCCTCTTCGTACGTTGCGTCCGAGTGCCCAGTGGAGTAGATTATTCCTCTCGATGTTATTTCGGGGATCAGGTCCATCATTTGACCGCGCTCCGGCGCCGCCGTGATCATTTTGATCATGGCTGGTTTTTCGCCGTGCGATTTCATATTTTCGGCTCCGTAGCATCGCTCGAGGTCTTCGATCGACTGGGCTTGGATCAAAACGTTGACGTTGTGCACTCCGTTCCTGGTGGGGCTCAGGAACGGACCCTCACAATGGGCACCGAGAGACTCGGCCCCGTCTCCGGCTCTCCGCAGCTCCCCAGACGGCCCCAGGAACGGAAGCGTCTAGGATGGCGTTAGCCTCATGTACAATGCCCCACCGATCAAGAGGACTGGGGTTATCTCACTTTTTGATACATTTCCGATCGCTGGCTTGTGATTGTCGGAATGTACGATGTGACTCCTGTCTGGACCAGGAGGCGGTTGACTTGCTGAAGCTTCTGGCCATACTCAGTCATGTCATCCAGCAAGGTGGAAAAGTTGAAGCCGAAAGCTCCGTTGAGTTGGCATTCGATCAGACCTGGGGCAATGATTCGGCCACCAAGGTCAACCGTCTTGTCGGGCAGAGCCAGCTCATCGTAGAACGAGGCTTGGCTGTTGATGATTTTGCCAGTGATGGAGCTGACCCAGATGTCTGCCTCGACAAGGGCATCGCCCTTGAGGAGGCGACAGTTGGTAAACTTGGTCAGCCCACTCTTGGAAGGAACGGCGCTAGGCATGTTTTCTTTCGGTTAGTAGGGATTTTCTAGAAAGAGAGCTTAGAGTATGTTTTTTTTTTTTGTAGGTCAGAGAGTGCCGTATTGTTGAGGTCCTTCTCTCTGACCATAACCAAGAATCCAACAACGAAGAGAGACATGACGACTACTTAGTAGTTTAAGCACGTATCACAGTGCCAGACTCAATCAAGTGATTCAGAGTGACGCTAACATGGCGGTATCTCGGGATTGACAAGCAACTCCGTCACCAGGCAAGCTTGCCACGCCTATCTCATGCCACTAGATAGCAACAGCAACAATGTTGGGAGTTTGCCTCGGACGGCGAGGTTACCATCTGGTGGATGGTTTCCTGGCTTCGGGCCGGTCCATTCATGGAGCCACCTGCGAATACAAGAGGCTGGTATTCGTCCGCCCACATCTCGACCCAACGTTCTTCCTGTCGCCCACTCATCAGGTTTCTGGCATTTCAAAGTTTCAGGCGGGATGCCACAGTGCCCTTCCTTGCTGGTCCATGTAACGTTAACTCAGCCGCCATCCATCAACTCGCCAGGCCCACAGGCAACTTGCCCGTCGACGCACAGCCAATCAGCAGCCGCGCGCAGTCCTTAGCCGAAGTTTAGACGCCGGCATCGCGCAGATGGCCCCTCCCAGAACTCGCCGACCAGCCAGGTCAGATTCATCGTCGTCGTCGTCGTCGTCGCCGCCGCCATCTCATCGTTACCTCAAGCCCAAGTCGAGCACTGCCCGGCACCTGCACGGTAAACGCTCCCACTCCGTCACCGGCCACGGGTACCATGTCACTGGGCGTCGCCAACGCCACCACCGTCCAACCATGGCCCTCTCAGATAGTAGTGACCTAGATCCACTATGGCAGAACCTCGATTGGTACGTACCCGCAATGCCTTCCGCGCCTTCCATCATGATCAGGACGAGCCCACTCACTCCGTCCACTCTTTCCCGCTCCGCTCCGGAGCTCCGGCTCCGCGCCCTGATATTTCTCCGTCCCGGATGCAATATGCCGCAGTGTGCTAACATGGCGCTTTACCCTACCGCAGGGCCATAGGGCAGATCCTGATTATGGGATGGGATGGCACAGAGGTCACCCCACAAATCAGGAGCCTCATTGAGGACCACCACCTTGGCTCCATCATCCTCACTGCCAAGAATTTGAAATGTACGTTGGATGCGCCTAGACCGTCTAGAGCCTTTGTAATCGTCCGACATGTCAAAACCCAATTTGGACATGCGGCTTTTACCCATATAACATGGCGCTAACAACAGCATACAGCTGCCCAGCAGACTGCCAAGCTTGTTCAAGAGCTTCAGACCATTGCCAAAAAGGCAGGTCACCCTCAGCCTCTATTGATTGCCCTTGATCAGGAAAATGGTGGAGTCAACAGTCTCTTTGACGAGGACTATGTTTGCCAATTTCCTAGCGCCATGGGCATTGCGGCCACCGGCCGAGCCGATCTCGCCTATGAAGTCACCAAGGCTACAGCATCCGAGATTTCCGCCTGCGGTGTGAACCTCATGCTTGGTCCCGTCCTGGATGTATTGAACAACGCTCGTTATCAACCACTCGGAGTTCGTGCCATGGGAGATGACCCCCAAGAAGTGTCACAGTATAGTCTTGCTGCCCTTAGAGGAATTCGTGATGCAGGAATGGCCTCCTGCGGGAAGCATTTCCCCTCCTATGGAAATCTAGATTTTCTTGGATCTAACCTGGACGTACCCATTATCACCCAGACTCTTGAGGAGCTCAGTCTAAGTGCCCTGGTTCCATTCCGAAATGCCATTGCCTCTGGGAAGTTGGATGCAATGTTCATTGGTGGCTGCGGTATTTCCAATCCATCTATGAATGTGAGCCACGCGTGTTTGTCCGACCAGGTGGTCGATGATTTACTGCGTAACGACCTAGGTTTTAATGGAGTTGCTATTTCGGAATGTCTGGAAATGGAAGCCTTGAGCCACGAACTTGGTGTTCAGAATGGTGTTGTCATGGCTGTAGAAGCGGGTTGTGATTTGGTTTTGCTTTGCCGAGCATACGATGTCCAACTTGAGGCTATTAAAGGCATGAAGCTAGGTTATGAAAGCGGAATTATTTCCAAAGAACGGATTTTCACTTCATTGAGGCGTGTTCTTCGCCTCAAGGCAACGTGTACCTCTTGGAACAAAGCTCTCAACCCTCCAGGGATTTCTCTGCTTTCTCAGCTTCATCCGAGCCACATGGCACTATCGCTTCGGGCATATGACGATTCGATCACTGTTATCCGAGACAGAGAGAAGCTCCTGCCCCTCTCGGCTTCCATGCATCCCGGAGAAGAGTTACTACTTCTCACCCCCTTGGTCAAGCCGCTACCGGCCTCTTCACTTACCAAGAAGTTACTGGAATCCAAGGACATGCAGCGTTTGGCCTACACAATCCATGACCAGTGGAATCATGCCGACCGTGAGCGCGGCGCCATTATGAGTGGCGAAGGAGTCTTCAGGGAATTTGGCAAGTCCCTTGCTCGTGCCCGTAATGAGAAACTTTTGCATACCAGCTACACTGCCAATGGAGTCCGACCAGGTAAGGATTGAGGTCTCTTGAAACAAAACAAAACTAATATAAAGGTAGTTCACGAAAACTTGATCAACAGGGCGTCTTGTATCATTATTGTCACAGCTGACGCTAACCGAAACTTGTATCAAGCTGGCTTCACCAAGCACGTCGACATGATGTGTTCTATGTTGCGAAGCCGCGGTCAGAAAAAGCAACTCATTGTTGTTGCAGTGAGTTCGCCATATGACTTTGCCATGGATAAGTCCATCGGCACATATCTCTGTACATTTGACTTCACAGAGAATGCTTTGCACGCCCTCACAAGAGCGCTTGTTGGCGAGATCACTCCTAAGGGCTCACTTCCCGGAACTCTTAGGAAGAGTAAAAAGGTCCTGAAATCGAGGCAGCACTGGCTTGTGGAAGAATACCAGCCTGATCGCGACGGCGCTGGGCTGGATGAGTTGTTGCGGTCCATATATCGGGCAAGCGCGCCTGATCTTCAATTCCTTCAGACCACGTCCGCAGCAACCTTTAGCCTCAAGAACCCGCACATCCAAGAAAACCATTTCGTCGTGAGAAACTCTAGTACACAAGCTCTTTACGGATTTGCAGCTACTTACTTCATTAATGGTGTCGGCATTTTGGGCTCGATTTTCGTTGAACCTACAAAACGAGACGTATCCATTGGCAGGTCCCTCCACCGACGTGCAATGAGGAACCTCACTCAGCAGCGCGGTATCAAGAAAGTGCAAATCGGAACTGGGTTCCCTGGTGTGTTTCCTGGTATTCCGGTAAACGATGAAGTAAATACAGTCAGGGAATGGTTTGGAAACAGTGGCTGGGACACGCAGTTCCCCCGGCGGGTTACAAACATGGTGATTGACGACCTTGCCAATTGGTCCGTACCTGAAGGCTTGCTCGGGAGCATTCAGCGGGCCAATATCAGCTTTGATCTGATTCACGGCCTGGACAATGCTGAATCGGTCCTCGGCCATGTGGGAGCTCATGCAAATCCCGAAATCCTCGAACTGTACCGTTTTGCTCTCTCCGAGACGAAGACCTGCGGCATTGTACGAGCCAAAGACGCTGCTGGCAACTTGTTGGGCACAATTATAATCTGTCGGCAAGGCAGCTCCTTGGCCACACACGTTCCTGCGCTGCTTTCCCGCACGGACGATATCGGCGGCATACTAGCACCCATTGTTCAATCTGTACAATATTCTTCCCTCGTCCTACAGGGCTTAGCATTGATGGGTGTCCGCCAAAACAAGAGCCACAAGGCATCAAAATGTGTTCTCAGCTGGGTTAGTTACAGTTCCCAAAAACGGCCCTAAAGCATACGCTAACAAGAAACCAGGTTGTTGATGATGGCACCGAGCCGTTAGCAGCGATGGGCTTTGAGACCCTACAAGCATTTGATGAGATAACTAATTCCCCCGACAATGTAAGTCAAGTTTGAGGTGTTCAAAATCGGCTGCTAACTTTTGAAGCTTTCGGACCTATAATATTCGTATTAGCGCCAAGCGGAGTCGATGAAAACCGAAGTAGTGTAGGATATTCATCGTTTAGCAATTGTTTCTAGAGACGTCATGATTATTGAATTCCATGTTAATCTTCAGCCCGTTATTTCTATTGTGGGCATAGGATGCGCCTAAATTCCGTGAACCATTACAAAGACATAGATATAAGTTCTGAAGCATTACTTGCCAACCAATTTCGCATTCTCCTATGCATCCAATAGCCAGATGTACTGTATATACGACCTATGGCCAAGTCCTGGTGGCATAGTCTTATCTTACCTCACAAGGCCTTCACGAGAATAATATTGGCTGTTTCACCTCATAAATAATCGCATAAACTAATGCATGACTAATCATTGATCACCTAAGTTACTAGGTCGATTCTTACTTGACTACAACCAACAGTTGCTTGCCCCTCTAGCTCGTCGTTAACCCACAAATCAGAAAATGCGCTGTACCACGCAACTTTCCTCCTTCATTCTCCTCTATAAAATCACAAAGCCTTGATTCCCAACGCTAAAAGCAACATGCTTGATGACGATTCCAAGTATTACGCCTTGAGTGGTGACATCCTAGTCGGTGGGCCAAGTACTTGGCATGTAACGGATTGGGACCAAAGGCGGGTGATTTCAGTGACCATGGACGGAGAGCAGGACGACGAGGGTGTCGCTATTGAACACCTTGGCCATCTCATCCATCAGATTCCTCCCAGCGTATATCGGATTTATGTTTCAGACGTCGGGGAGATAATATCTAAGCATTCTGAGGCAGTTGATGATCAGGCCTATTTCCTGCACTACCCGCCCATAGATGATGTTTTTCTGCCAAAAGAAATTCAAACTATCCGAAGAGATGAACTTGAGGAGCTCGAGAGGCTCGGACCAGATGTTGATCTCGTGGGATACCCTGCCTGCTCAACTACTGTCAAAAAGGCGAGATCGGATCGGCCTTGGATTCATGTCTGTTTGAAGAACCCTTGGCAACATTCCAGTAGTGTTACTAGCTAACTTTTAGTAGGTCGTGTTTAAGTATCACTTCCTATGGCAGTATGTGGAAAAGTCGTGGAACGAAATGAACCTATGGATGCGCCTGCCTCGCCACTCAAATATTGTTTCTGTTGACCGTGTTGTTATTGACGAGCTCCATGGTGGCGTCGTAGGGTTCACTAGTGCCTATATACCTGGTGGAACTCTCGATCAGAACGCATTGCGTGTTTTCAAGTTGAAGTGGCTCCAGCAACTCATACAAACAGTAGATACCTTGAATCTCCGATACGGCATTTCACACCAAGATATTGCCCCACGTAATCTCTTGGTTGACGAGCTATTAGACTCGATTATGCTTTTCGACTTTAACTTTGCGGCCCGCATCAAATCCTCTTCATCTGAAAAAGATAAATACTATCGCAAAGACCGGAACGACGTCAAAGGGGTTATCTTTACCATGTACGAGATCATCACAAAAGATGATAGTCTTCGCAGGGTGCCCCACGAACAGCAGACACTTGATGATCTCGAAGTGGAGTGGCCGAAACATCCAAATGTAAAGCTGGATCACCCAGTCGCGGATTATCAATCATTACTGCGAAAGTGGCGCGGCCAGAGAGCGATGGATCCAGATAGGGCCCCAGAAGCCATTGACTGGCCCGATAGGCCTAGTTTTCCACTAAAGACTACCCATAAAAAGGATATAAATGGAAACCCAGTCTCCTTTACTCGAGAGGAGATGTATGAGAGGAGGCAAGATATCTGGGCTAGAGGGGGGAAGGGATTAAATTGGGAACGACCGCCACAGGCTCTTTTAGATGCTGGAGTTCGGATACTTTGCAGCGGTGAAGTGATTGATTACTAGATGAAACAGGAAGCCCATATTACCATGTATTAATATTTCTTATAAGCCTAGTAGTCGTATCTCGTTTAAGAACTATGACAGGATCCTGATAGTAGTTTTACCGTTTCCCTTCTGACAGATTCAAGAACTCTTCCTCGGTTCCTCCTCATGTGCGGCGGCGCTAGTCTCTATAACGGTCTGCTTCTGTTTCTCGAGATCTGATGGAAGGTTACCAAGGGCACGGTCACCGAACATCAAATCGATTTCCTCAAGAGAAAGGCCCTTGGTCTCCCTGAAAAAGAAGATGAGACATGGCAGGGTCACCACGATATTCCATGCTATACTCTGTTAGTTGAAGTTGACAAAAACACAGTTCAATGTACTCACCAACGAATAAGAAGTAGAATTTCCAACCCAATTCCTTCAGTCCGTAAGGGCTCACCTGAGCCCAAAAGGTGGCGACGAGCCAGTTGCCAATGCCAGTCGCGAAAGCACAACCCTTTGCTCGGATCTGATACGGCATAACTTCCGACATGTACGTCCAGCTTACTGGACCGTATGAGAAGGAGAATATAATCGTGACGGCGAACAAGAACGCCACCCCGGCAATGCTAAGACCGTGATTGTCGCCGCTAGTGTTTTGGCTGTTTATAGCGGCTTCGCAGACCAGGGCAATGGTAATGGCAATGATACCGTAGATAAGCGGCTTTTTGCGCCCGATCCTATCAGACAGGAAGGTGATGAAAAACAAGTCTGTTGAATGTTAGTCCATCCATCATAATTTACTTCGGATTATGAGCTGGAAACTACTCACTGGCGATGGGGCCGCAGCAATTATAAATGCCGGCCACAAGCAACTTGGTCTTTCCAGTAAATCCCAAGGCTTCATACATGACTGTCTGATAATAGTTGATGACGTTGATGCCGGTGAACTGTGTGAAGACTTGAATGAGCACTCCAAGAGTGAGTCGCCTTCGCCACTGCGGCACTTTGAACATGATTAACCAGCCTGGTGCTGTGGATGCCTTCTCGGCGTCAATTGTCATCTTGATTTCTTGAAACTCAGCCTGAATCCAATCTTCGTTGGATCCATCGTAGTGTAGCTTTCGAAGAATGGTCATGCCCTCCTCCAATCGGTCGGTGGCAATGAGATGTCGCGGCGACTCAGGGAGCCACAGCATACCAACGCAGAGCAGCAAAGATGGTAGTGCCTGGAAAGCAAGCGGGAATCTCCATTGAAAGGAAGAAGAGTCTGGCATGTGATGGCTACCGTAGCCAACCCATGTTGATACGATGAAACCGACGCCAATCATTTGCTGAGCGAGGCCGACAATCAAACCTCTGATCTTAGGATTGGCACATTCGGATTGGTATACGGGAACTTGAACATGTGAGCTTCGGGGTCATGCTATTTGAATGGAATCACATACCACTCATGGAGAGTAAACCAACGGCGAATCCAGCAATAATACGGCCAATGAGCATCATAGCCAAGCTTCAGCTTGTCAGTTGCATGCCAAAACATGTGAGTTGTTTTAAACCTACTGGTAAGCCGCTGCCTGCAGCACTGCACCAACAGTGCAAATAAGGGCGCCGATGCCGATCGTCTTGCGTCGTCCGTATTTGTCCATAATAACACCTCCAAACAGGGCGCCAAATACTGCACCGCCATTGAATGTGGAATTGATGGCCCCTATGATGGGAGACGTGTCTGTAGTTTTGAATTCATTCAAGAAATTTTGCGAGGCGATGACATCTGTCATAACACCAGAGTCGTATCCAAATAGGAATGAGCTTTTTGTCTTGTCATCAGTAAAAAGGTCGAAAGGTGGGAAACTGGGCAAAGAATGCGTACCCGATGGCTGCAAAGCAAGCCAGGCCAATGCTGTAGGCCTTCCCCATATTGAAAGTCCAGCACTCGGCGAGAGGGCCGTGGAGATGAGTATTGCAATTGTCAAGTGAAGAGTGTTTGCGGATGTATTTGTCACAATTGAACAACCGTTCAGACAAGTGCGGGATCCCTGTAGGACGAGGGACTCAAGTATTTGTATTCTAAAAGGTCCCTCCATAGGATTTTCGGATTCATCTATGAGACATGTTCTGGCTCGACTTTGCTCTCTGATAGACCCACCAGGTCAGCTCCCCAGGGGGTCCCCATGGGCATCTCCGCAGGGTCGTGTTATTTCCAGGAAGGCTGGTAGACGATCACGCAAGGCCTGTCCGTTGGTCTCTGGGCTCATAAGCGAGTCTAAGTCTGGTAAGGCACATGACCAGGAGAGAACGGGCCGTCTCTTGGACTACACCCGATCTTCACCCTCCCAAGCCATCATCGGGAGGCTCAGCCGAAGGACCAGGGCCAGAAAGGCGGCTTCTGGTGCGTTTCTGGGACTCCCGTAGGGTGATTGAAGGCACCAGAACCAGGCATCTGGAATCGCGCCCTCCTCCACGTGGTCTCCGGGAACGCCCGACAGGTCACCATCACCGGTTAAAGGCCAAGAGGCATTCAGCCAGCCTATGAGGGCATCTGGCGTTGACCGAAGCGGCGAATTCAACGCCACCTGCGACCTGGCGGCTTGGGATCTAATGCCGGGTCGGCTACAGGGGTCGCTGCAAGAGCCGGACCACGATCATAAGCTGACAGGGCCGCTTACAACCAGCTCCGGTACGGTGGATACGCCGACGAGACGGTCCCGGAAATGACAGCTGCCACCGGCTAAATACAACCCTCCCTGGTCCATCTCGATCAATTGATGCGGTAGGGGGGCGAGCATGAAGCGATTATTTGTCTAGTAGCCAGGTTTGCCTCCGATGATCTTGGACCGATGAGCCTCACGAGGTCAGATGGTTGCAAGGGACTGTTGCGAGGCGACCACCGAAGTTAGCTCCTTTGAAAGGAAGATCGGCCGCTTCCAATGATCTACTCAAGGGGTTCATCTATCAAAACTAGCTAGACGATGCACATGGCGCCCTTTTGAACCAAACGCGCTTGCCACTCAAGTTCATGTCAGGCTGTGGCCTGTCAAAGACCGAAAACGGACCATGGTGTCGCTTTCCGTCCCATCGGCGCTGGCTCAAATCCATGCATTTTCATGCAGGGGAGAACATGCGAGCCGCAAACCGGCCCGGAACTCGGTATCTTGGTGTTCTTACAAGGGGGTGTCATGAGAGGAAGTCATGAGAGTTTTACATGCGATTGCGGAACCGATGATGGGCTTCTTGGTGTTTGGGAGACAGAGAATTTTACTTCACGGTCTGAAATTACAAGGTTGAGAATGATAAGTTGTCTTCTAAATTAAGGCATAACGTAGAGCTTGCTCCTTTACCATCCAGAATATTACGTCGTATCTAGAGTAAACTTTGAAGTAGAGGAATCTGTTTCTAAATACCCAAAATTGAGGCAGACGGACAATGGGACGCTTTCAAACACGTCAAGTACTAATTTTCAAGTACTAATTTTCAAGTACTAATTTTCAAGTACTAATTTTCAAGTAATCATCATCATCAATTAAAGCAGTTATTTATCAGTCTGTCATTTAGTCGTTCAAGCCAAATTCCCTTGCGCTCCAATCGCGATTTACAAGGACTCGATTGACACGGGAGCATCACCCTCCAACTCTCGGCCATTTTCGGCGACCTTGAAGTCACCCGCCAAACCATCCGTTCCTTGGAGTTTGCCATCGTCACCGACAACGAGCTCAGCAACAGTCTTGCCTTCGCCGCTAATCACAGTTGTCTTTGCGCCAGGGACGGTCTGGTAGAGCGCAACCTCAACATCCTTTCCGTAATCATAGGCAGCTCCAACTTGCTTGCGGTTGCCCAGGACAAGAATAGTGTTTTCGCGCACGTAAAGAGGCAGTGTGCCAAAGGCGTGCTTCTCCTTGAACCAGCCAGGGCCAGCCTTGACCTCATTGGTAAAGTACGAGGTCCACTTGCCCTTTGGCAAGTAAAACTCAACCTCGCCCGACTCCTCAAAAACGGGGGCCGCAATCAATTGAGATCCCACCATGAATTGACGGTCAAGATACCACGCGGTAGGATCCTCGGGAAACTCGAGGGCGACGGAGCGTAGCGACATGGGAATACCTCCCTCGATCGACTCCAAAGACTGAGCATAAATATATGGCATCAATCGAGTCTTAAGCGCAGTCCACTTTGCCAAAGTTTTCGAACATCCCTCTTCGGTTTCGTCATCATCATCCACAGTCCATGGAACGCGGTACGAGTTGCTACCATGCAGACGGCTATGACTGCACAAAAGACCCATGGCCACCCATCGCTTGTAGATCCACGGCGGAGGACTTCCCTCAAAACCACCAATGTCACAGCTCCAGAATGAGTAGCCACTAAGGCCCATGGAGAGACCTCCGCGAACAGACTCGGCCAAAGCTTCAGGAGTTGACTCGCAGTCACCACCCCATACCAAGGGGAATCGCTGTGTACCGGCACAAGCAGCACGGGCGTACAACACGGCTTCGTCTTTGCCATATCGTTTCTGAACGGCCTCGTAGACGATCTTGTTATACCAGAAAGCATAGTAGTTGTGCATCTTGTGGGGGTCGACGGTGGTGTCATGCCATTGAACGTCGAGGGTCGGGATGCGCTCGCCAAAATCGGTCTTGAGGGCATCGACGCCCTTATCGAACAGACCATTCAGACATTCCACATACCAAGCTACAGCTTCAGGGTTGGTAATGTCCACAAGACCCATGCCAGCTTGCCACAGATCCCACTGCCAGACATCGCCATTCTTACGCTTCAACAAGTAGCCACGCTCAGCGGCATGCTTGAAGGCAGCACCGTGTTGGCCAATGTATGGGTTGATCCAGACGCAAACCTTCTTGCAAAGGCCGCTTTCCTTGAGACGTGCAATCTGTGCCTTGGGGTCGGGAAATCGTTCGGAATCGAAGACAAAATCGGTCCAGGTGAAGGCCTTCATCCAAAAACAATCGTAGTGGAACACATCGACGGGGGAACCGCGGGCCTTCATGCCCTCGAGGAATGAATTGACAGTAGTCTCATCATAATTGGTGGTAAAACTAGTGGTCAACCAGAGCCCAAAGCTCCAGCTAGGGACCTTGTTGGCTTTGCCAGTGAGGACGGTATATCTGTGAAGAACTTCCTTGGGCCCAGGACCGTAGATGATGTACATCTTCAGGCGCTGACCCTCAACAGCTGACTGGACACGAGTGGTCCGCTCGCTACCAATTTCCATCTCCACCCGACCAGGGTTATCAATGAAGACACCATAACCGCGGTTACTCATCCAGAAAGAGACATTCTTGTAAGCTTGGTCGCTAGAAGTGCCACCATCCGCATTCCAAAGAGTAACCTGCTGGCCAACTTTGTTCCAGGCGCCGAAGCGCTCACCAAGACCATGGACTGACTCGCCAACGGAGAGGGTTGTCTGGAAGAACATGTAGTGCTTGAAGTCGCGAATGTCACCTAGCTGCATAGGCGTGCTAGGTGCTGGCGAGTAAGCGAAGCCAGTGCTGCGATTTCCCAGCGTTGTAAGGTGTTTGGAGCCATCGGTGCTGTGAAATTTGATTTCGAAGTTGTGGGAATCGGGATGGATTGTAGCTGACAGGGAGCCTGACTGCAGTGTTGTACCCTTGTCGCTCTTGATGATTTGACCCTGGACGGTAGGCTTGCCATCTGGGAAGAGATCAAAGTGAGGTCCCTTGTTCTGGGTGCCGGCCCAGTGGGTTGACTCGATGGAAATGATTCCGTCGGCTTCAGCCTTGATATCGAGATTCAGTGTCGGTTGGTTGAGGGTGTCGCCGCGGGAGCGAATATGCTTGACCGGACAGAGCAAGCTCAAGGCCTGCTGGTCCTCGGAGGGAGTGATCTCGTAAATGTCCTCAGCATACTCGGTGCGGATGCCCTCGGCGGGCAGCCACATGCCATCGCGAAAGCGCACCATTCTGATTGCTGGAGATTCTGGACAATGGATGAAGGGCTCTTGGTGGCTCAATTGGCCTGGCTGTGAGGAGTGTAAGGAGAAGCGAGCTGATGGAAGCCGGCAGCCTTTCAATCCCAACACGACGACGCAACCATGATGGCAAGCTCCACCATATCATGGAGCATCATCATCCACAGTCGGCCACGAAGCCCAGCTCAGGTCAGGTCATGACAAGCACGGTATTCATCCGGCGAGCTTCCCCTCCTCACCCCACCTTGTTGTCTCCCATCTCATGACACTGCCACCTGCAGAAGGTCATGACCTGCAGCAGTATCATTCGCCCAGCGGCGGGCTGGCTCGCGAAGCCGTGGCAGCCAAGGCCCAGGTTGGTGCTACTGGAGTATCGCAGCCGGGATCCCAGGTCGATCAGGCCCTCGATTGGCGCGTTAATAGCAGGGCATCCGGGTAAATGCACATGGTGAAGTCTATTTGTGGAGCGGGGGTCCACTGAGCGGCCAAGCTCCACGGCCCCACGAACTCCCGCATATCACGACCCGCTTCATCGACTTACACCGACAGCATTCCGCTGCAACACCTCGTCGTGCGTCTGCAGCTTGTCGTTCTTGGGCCGCAAGCTGCTTCTCGTACTAGGAACTTCGGCACGATATTCCAGGGCCTAGGCGAGCCTCCCTCCTCCTGCTCATCTCCGACACCCAGGAACCCACACCATCACGTCCCCTTCGAGTTTCCCCTCCGAGCTGGTCCAATTTCACAGGCTCGTCCCAATTGGTGGCCTCCCCGCACTTCCCCGGAGGAACAGATACACCCCGGCTGTCCGTGACGCGACGAACCATCATGATGGTCTCGGCATCGTCTCCCAACCCAAAGGCAGACCACGAGCCATGGGCCCAATGACTTTCTCTGCTGCGTATGGCTCGGATCGTGGTTGTGCAGCCAGGTGAGGGGCCACGGCTAATCTTAATGTTCCTTGGCCATTAGTATAAACTGTCGCCATGAGAGACACTCGCCGTGGCCCAGCACAGCAGCCAGCTTCTTTGGCAATTTCTGGGCCTACAAGTTTTCACCATGAAGCCATCGTCGCTCCTGTGCGCCGCCACCTTGGCGGGCCTAAGCCAAGCGGCCAGTGCCGTGTACAAGGACAAGAATGCCTCAATCGATGACCGTGTCGCCGATCTTCTCAAGCGCATGTCAGTCAAGGAGAAGATGGCTCAGTTAATCCAAGGTGACATGCAAAACTATCTCAACATCACTGACGGCACCTTTAATAAGACGGGCCTTGAGTGGAACATGGAATATCGAGCCAACTCCGTCTGGACTGGCTTGTATACCAAGAAGGAGACAATTCAAAAGGCAGCCAAACTGGCCCAAGACTACCTTGTTAATAAAACTGAGCTTGGTGAGGCCAATTCGTTGCAATGTCGTCATATTAACTTGACTAACATGCCACAGGCATTCCCGCCTTCATCCAGAGCGAAGGTCTCCATGGCTTCCTTGCCTTGAATGCCACCGTCTTCAACTCTCCCATCGGAATCGGCTGCTCCTTTAACCCGGAGCTGGTCGAGGAGATGGGAAACATCATTGCCACAGAAGCCCTAGCGCTTGGCGTCAACCAGGTGTTTGCTCCTCAGGCAGATCTCGCCAGAGAGCAGAGATTTGGACGAGTTGAGGAATGTTTTGGCGAGGATCCTTATCTGTGAGTAGATGGCTTCTATGGCATGAGCAAGGATTCTAACGAGTAAAGTGTCGGTGAGATTGCATATTCCTTTGCCAAGGGTCTCCAAGATAAAGGCGTTTCAGCCATGGTGAAGCACTATGTAAGTCTGACAATCCATAATTGACTTTCCAAAGCTAACCCGTAGAGGCCGCATTTGCTTCGCCAGAGCAAGGTATTAACACGTCCCCCGTGCATGGTGGTGAGCGCGAATTGAGATCTTTGTATCTTCCACCATTCAAAAGAGCCATTATGGACAGTGGTGCCACATCCATTATGTCATCTTACAACTCTTACGATGGAGTTCCCGTCGTCTCCGACTCTTATCTTCTCCAGGATATCCTCCGAGAAGAGTGGGGCTACGAATACTACGTCATCTCCGATGCTGGCGGCACTGCTCGCCTTGCCAACAGCTTCTATGTCTGCGGAATCGAGGATAACGAGTGTATTACTCTCGAGGTATGGGTTATCCTATCCGTTAGGTTCAAAAAGCTAATTGGGCCATAGACTCTGCCAAATGGCAACGATGTTGAAATGGGCGGTGGATACTACAGCTTTCAGATTATCCCCGACTTGATCAAGTCGGGCAAGCTTGAAGAGAAAGTGCTGGATACCGCCGTATCCCGCGTCCTTCGCGCAAAGTTCAAGATGGGCCTGTTTGAAAAGCCATACAGCGGTGTCCCAGAGAAGAAGATTTTTGACTATCTCAACACCAAGAAACATAAGCAGGTGGCTCGACAACTAGACACCGAAAGTATTGTTCTCCTCGAGAACCATGACAACACTCTGCCTTTGAAGAAGAATGCCAATGTTGCAGTCATTGGTCCCATGGCTCATGGTTACGTAAACGTAAGTCTATCCAATAAATTCTAAAGGTATGGTGGCTAATACTATCAAAGTACGGAGACTATGTCATCCACACTGCCATGAGTCGTGGTGTCACACCTTATGACGGAATCAAGGCCGCCAGCAAGGGCAAGGTCACTTTCACCCAGGGTTGCGAGCGTTGGTCCAACGATGAATCTGGTTTCAAGGAGGCCGTTGCCGCCGCCGAAGCTGCAGATGTCGCCGTTGTCGTTGTGGGAACCTGGTCCCGAGACCAGAACGAGCTTTGGGCCAACCTCAATGCTACTACTGGTGAACACATCGATGTCAGTAACTTGAACCTTGTCGGTGCCATGCCCAAGCTTGTCAAGGCCATCATCGACACCGGCAAGCCCACTGTTGTGGTTTTCAGCTCCGGAAAGCCCATCACAGAGCCCTGGATCTCGGACGAAGCCGCCGCGCTTGTGCAGCAATTCTACCAATCTGAACAGGGAGGACACGCCCTGGCCGATATTTTGTACGGAAACGAGAACCCATCCGGAAAGCTCTCCATCAGCTTCCCGTACGATGTCGGTACCCTACCCATCTATTACGATCACCTCAACTCTGCGCGAATGTGGCCCAACCCCGGTCGTGAGTACGAGAACGGCACTCTAGTCTTTGGCAACAACTACGTGCTCGAGACCCCAACCGCCCTTTACGGCTTCGGATACGGTCTCTCGTACAGCAAGTTCGAGTTTGACAACATTTCTGTCTCAAAGAAGAATGTCACTTCATCCGACACCGTCACAGTTTCCGTGGACGTGACCAACAAGTCCAAGCGCGACGGCTCCGACGTGGTGCAAATTTATGTCAAGGACATGCTCGCTTCCGTTGACGTCCCTCGATATCAGCTCAAGGGCTTCAAGAAGGTGCAAGTCAAGGCTGGCAAGACACAGACGGTGAAGATCGACCTCGCCGTCTCGGAGTGGGGAGTGTGGAATCGCAAGATGAAGTACGTCGTTGAGCCTGGTGATTTTGCCGTCATGGTGGGTTACTCAAGCGAAGAATTCGCGGGTAATGTGACGGTTACAGTCGCATAAGTTTAAACGCCTAGTAATTATATCATTCAAGTATTATAATTTTACCTTTTTGTTACTTGAAACTTCTTTCACTAAACTTGTTCCTCACCTTCAAATCATGAGTTCAGCGATTGTGTATCTTCAAGTGATCTAAAGAACTGTTCTTTATTTATTTATTTCTTTTTTCATGAGGCATCTAGACGAGCTGTAATGCTCAATGTTGTACTGCCTGAGAAATTTAGTTGCACGACACGGTGCCACAATACATGCAAGCTTGTGCATCCGCGGTTGCACTGATGATCGAAAAAAAGATAAACATTACATCAATTATATCTTAGTCATGTGACTATAGCGAAATGAGAGGGCGAGGGGCTGGAGAAACGCGCAGAAATATACATTGTCTAACCAACCCTTGGTCAATACATATTCCTTTTTTCCTATCATTATTCCCCAGCCCACTATATATACTCCTGGGTCTATCCATTGGGACTCTATTCCCACTACGGCTGCGGCTCTGGTTTGACAAGCTGCTCTTCCGTCCACTCGGCCGCTCGACATTCAGAGTGAGTTGGCACCGCGTTATCAAGGGACCATGCGATCCCCCAGAGATTGAGGCTATGCAATACATCGCCTCACATACAAATATCCCGGTGCCTCGTGTATATGCAATTCATACTGATAATCGCGTTATTTATATTGAGATGGCGTATATTCAGGGCCAACGCCTGGATAGTGCTTGGGACGACCTATCGGTAGACCAAAGGAATGCTATTTTCGCGGATATCAAACAACATATGTCTAGTCTTCGTGAGCTTCAACCCCCGGCACAAAATATCGTATCCTCAGCTCTTCAGAATCCTGCCTATGATGGCCGGGTCGGAGCCGAATTCTTTGGCCCCTTCAGCCAGGATGAATTCCACTCGTTAATACGGGGGCGCATGCCCTTAGAAAAAATCGAACCTATTTTTGGCCAAGAAGTAGCCAAAGTACGTGCAGCCCGCTACCAAACTCACTTTACACATGCAGACTTGGCCCCGAGAAACATCATCGTGAGGTATGAGCGCGTCGCTGCCATCATTGACTGGGGATACTCAGGGTGGTTTCCAGAATACTGGGAGTTTACCAGGGCACACTACAACTACTTTCCGGGCGAAGACTGGGAGGATTACCTTCGTGTTGGTCTCCCCTGCTATGAAATGGAACTTGCGGCGGAACGGATTCTCTGGGAAAAGTTCTCGGACCCGGGAACAACTACTACTCTTTACCATGAAGAAACTGAATACCATTATCAGGGTTCCTCCCCTTCAGAAGCTTGGTTGAATGCAAGACCCCGTAAAACTACAGACCTGTGGTCTCTGGCCCTACGTAAACAGCAAGATCATTAGATGGGATATGATGGAAGAATTATTACATGAGAGGGTTGGAAATAAAAAGGGAAAAGTTCGTGTAACCTGAGAATAAATAGATAGGCGCAATGGGAACTATGCACGTACGAATTTGTCTGATAACGATTACAATATTGTTCGAGTTGCCAGGGGAATAGTCATGATCAAGCAAAGACAGGCGGCAGCAAGATTCAAACATGTGGCAGTACCATTTAAAATAATCCATTAGCTGTACTTTAGAATATTCAGCCTTTGTTCGACTTTTTTTTTCAGCTTGAAAGATGACAGCTCATGAACACCTAGCTTGCTATCCCTTATTGACTACTCAAAAGGGCTCGGGGGCCAGCGATTCCGCACCCTAATTTGTACCAGCCAATCCCCAGTAGTTACCCAGAGTGGTGGAGTTTTGGTGTCAAAATGAAACGTTCCACCAGAAGGGGTACGTACCGGTGCCCTTATCGACGGGGTCGGCAAAATGTATCGCCGACATGCGGCCTCCTGATTGGATGGGCGCCAGAAATGTGGTCATGGGCCATGGGAAGGCGGGCAGCCTTGCTCAGCAGTCTCCCGTCGTCACAGCACACTCGCGCAAAATTGCTGTCGGCACCTCTCCTCAGGCCGACTCGTCCCTCGTCAGTATCCCCGACACGCCGCGATCCGTCTGGCACGTCCCAGACCAAAACACCAAGCTTTTGCTTTCCCAACAATCCCCCGACGTCCCCTGGGCCATAGCCCACCGGCCTGCCGCGGTCTTCGTCTCTCCACCCACAATTGTCACCCTCCGGTCGGTCGACGATCCCACCCTGTGCCCACCATGGCGACGCAGCAGATTCTCTTCGCCGAGACCATAGCCGGCATGAAAAAGGCCTTCAAGAGAAAAGCCTATGGTATGTCGCCCTACAATGCGACCTCGTCGCGGGACTCGCCACTGACTGCGACCGCGCCCAGAGTCCGACTCCGATTCCGAAATCGAAAGCTACAGCAATCGAGGAAACAAGCTCAAGAAGCGTGCCCGATTTGCACACAAGGGGCAATTGGTGCCGACTGACGGCCCAAGCTGCTATAGAGATGTAACTTTTGCACCTCATCCGTCACCCTTACGAGGCCGTTGACGCTGACAATGATGCAGTATGTCGAGTACGGCGGACTCCGACGCCCCATCATCTATCGCAACCCACCCCTGGTCGACGACGAAGGCTACGAAGTCGAGAGCAGCGACGATGAAGAGCGTATCGAAGAGGCCGAAGCTCTCGCGTCAGAGCTGAACCCCTACACCAACGTCCAGCTAGAACGTACGTGACCCCGGAAGCCATTTGATGAAATCCCGCCCTGACCAGAGTAGACATCCTCGCTCCACTAACCTCAGCAACCGGTCTCCCAGCTCACCCGACACTTTCGAAGCCATTTACATCCAAGACCCTGACCAGACTCGTCGATCAGAGCTGCGACATCATGCGCAAAGAAAACCGATCACTGTGGCAGGTCCGACACCTCCTGACATCGCTCTGTGGCGACCATACCTGGGTCCCCTGTGAAATGGTCGTCAGGTCGTCCGACGTCGAGTTGTACACGGACGATCACGTCGCCCAGCATCTTTTAAGTTTGTCCAAGAGTCACATTGACGCAATACGAGATGCGTTACCAACTACATCCCTCAACGGCATCCCTCTTGACACCAACGGCCTCGAGCCTATGGCCATTTCCGATGTGGCGGGCGATTCTCTTGGCTCTGACAAGAGTGTCGCAGACGATGCAGACACCTCTATGATAGACGCCGATGCAGTTGCGCAAAATGGAGTCCGCTCACCCGATGCGAAGCAGAGTCCGAAGCAAAATGGAGAAATTAACGGCTCTGGATTGACTCCCACTCTAAAGCAGGAGGATGTTGAGATGAGGACAGTAGTTTCGGGGGATGAGAAACAGAAGCCGAATGATGATGTCGAGAATGCTGTGGGTCAAAACAATGGTGGAGACGAGAACCTTCAAACAAACGGCGAAGGAGAAGCTGTTGAAAATACTCACCCAACCAACGAAGTCAGCAACGGGGTCCAGGATGGACTCAGCACGGAGGATTTGGAGCCGGAGTTTGTCCATCCCATCTTCCTTGCACCGCTGAACACAAAGCCCGACCGAAATGTGGGGCTACCGGAGCCAGAGGCGGAAGATATCCGACGACTGCTTGCCCTCTATGTGCAGAAACAAGAGGAAGTGTGTCGCGGCGCAAAGAAGCTATTCCTAGGCCTCCTTCGAGCAGAGAAGCTTCGCAAGGACGTGTGGCACTGGTCCAAGGCTGAGGCACACTCGGGACCCAACCGGGACATGTCAGACGGAGAGGATTGGTATGACAAGGAAGAATGGGGGCTGACAGAGGATCTGAAGAAGGGACAGGACGAGGAGGAGGAAGATACCCAGACCACGGGAAAGAAGACGAGGAACCGTCGGACCTGAGGTTGTCTTTTGTTTCGAGCGAATTTGTATATAGAGATGGGGAACGTATCATGGCACTGGCATTGCGTGAGAGAGCCTGGGAGGACATACATGACACAAGTACATAGCTTGTTTGGCGCACGGCGTTAGGACCAGGATCAGGTCGAGCACCTGACCGAGAGCGACACTTGTACGCTGCAGGGACCGATTATGTCCCATGAGAAATCGATAGGCGAAAATATACTGAATGTTTGGTTTTTCTGAAGTCACTTTGATGGACCCTCTTCGGTGGCATGTCGAAAGCGGACGGTGAGTGATGACTGGATGACTGGTTGTGGGAAATAAGAGCCCAGCCCGAAACCAGTGGCAGAGGGAAAAGCCCCGCTCGCAGGCTGGAGCCCGGAACCCGTGGTGGCCGCCTCGTCTTGCCTTACCACTCGGGTGCGTTAACTCGGGTGCGTTAGTTAGCAGAGTACGTACGTACAGGTACCTACCTACCTAGTGCTTCTGTGCCTTACCCTGGGTTAAAACTGAGCACCGGCTAACGCTGGCGTTACCCGCGTCTTTCCGCCGCTCTGGGCACTTTGCGGGGGCGCCTGGAGGAGGCTTCGCCAGCCTGCCCCGGAACAGCCTAGATGCTCCCCCGGCACTCAACTATTTCGTCGGGACTGGGCACCTCGTAGCTCGTGTGCGTGCAGCAGCTTTGCCAGCTGTAGCCTGGGCCCCATGCAGAGCCCATGTCCCCATGCCCCCATGCCCCATGACGCACGAGTGGGCTCCTGCCCTTCCGCCCTCTTCCATTCCTGCTCTGCACCTTGCGTTGTGACATGTGACAGTGGGCTCCAGCTCCAGCTACAGCTTTGTCCTTCTCCAACCTGTTTCCCCAACAAACGCCTCCCCTTTCTCCCTCTTCCATAAATTCTGTGACCGTGTGAATTCGTGTGTGACTTTTAGTGGCTCAAACCTTTCTCTCTCTTCTCTGCTACTCGACCAATTAACCACCCAACCAATCAACCAACCCAATCGCCTTCCGCCATGGCTTCCTTCGTAAACGACCTTGTCAATTACGTCGATTTCGGCAAGACGAGCTTGCTGGGTAAGTAACCAGCCGGAGCTCTACCTTTCAAGCAGCCCCTCCAAAGCTCGCCAAAATGTGCCTTCTTGTAAAGCGTTCCTTTTCTAACCTGTGCTGCTCCTCATTTACAGTGTCTGCGTGCTCCATTGCCTTCAACCCCCTCTTCTGGAAGTGAGTCTCGGCTGCCCATCTCCCCGCATTCCATCTCCTCTCGTGCTGACCTCAATTGAAGCATCGCCGCTCGTCAAGGTAACACTCCATATCGTCCCTCGCCCGTGTCCCAGTTGCATATAGTTTCTAATACATGTAAAAAGAATACCACAACAAGGTCATCACTAAGCTCTTTGGTGGAAACTCGCGTGTTGGCTGCTATGCCCTCGCTGGCACCATCTTCTCCCTCGGCATTGTGCGCGATCTTATTTTCAAGACTGCCATTTCTGAACAGCCCACACACCCGCTCCTGTTAGCCCCCGCCGTCAAGGGCGCTGCTGTTGTTCTTTTCGCCGCCGGCAACACTTTGGTTGTCACATCCACTTGGGCCCTTGGTATCACCGGTACCTTCCTCGGTGACTACTTTGGCATTCTAATGGATGAGATGGTGACTGGCTTCCCCTTCAACGTAACCGGAGCGCCCATGTACTGGGGCTCCACCATGAGCTTCCTTGCGACTGCTCTCTTCTACGGAAAGCCCGCCGGCATCCTATTAACCTTCTGGGTTTACATTGTCTATGTCCTGGCCCTTCGCTATGAGGACCCATTCACCTCTGGTATCTACGCCAAGCGTGAGCAGGAGAGAGCCGCCGGAAAGAAGTCGAACTAGGTTCGCTTGCTTCCGTCCGGGCATGGGTATTCACGGTGAGACTATTGCACATGCTCAATGCTTCCATGAGCGAATTGGCGGGAACCCGGAACGCGAGATTCCAATGAACCCATATGCATCAACAAGGAGTTCAAATGGGAAACTGTGCCTTTCAACAGGTTCGGTATTATTCAGGGACACGATGAACCAGACTATCGGCGTCGACTATACAGGGAGACACGGGCATTTTCAGCGTCAGGCATCCAGATTCTTACACACTACATGATTATTCTTACAATAAAACACATCATGGGCGAGATCCCATCACATGCACTTCTCACAACTCACCTCCACAGAAGCAGACACATATCGTCCGCCATCGAACTAACATATCCTATCTTTCGTAAACCCTTACCTCGACTTCGGTCCAGCCACCTCGAATACGAGCAAAAACGCGATAATTGCAAGAGCAAATAGGAGAGGGAAATCGAGATGTTCACATACATAATTAGCCATGGCCGCAGAACAAGATGGTTTGCTGAGTCTCGGCCGTAGTTGTAAGTTCATTTGAAGAGTAGGTTGCGCGACGATAATCTCTACTGCTACCAATTCACAACCAATGCTATCCATTAAACTATACAAGAAGCACCGCAATACGCAGATTCGGTAAAATGAGGGATTCGGGGTGGGTATTCAAGGCAACATCACGCACGCATTTTGAATGAAACATATCTCATCACCACATCACATTGTACATATATATCTAGAAATCCTCTTCTAGCACATCTAGTTCTCGTCAGTTGATCCGAAAATCAAGCCACTTTTACACTTCAACTCCTTCCAAAACACACAAAAAACTCCCTAGTATCCATGTTGAATTTTGTTGTTGCCCTTTTTGTAATATCGCCCGTTCAAGATATCTAACGAGACCGGAAAAGTTCGAAATTGAACATGCCATTCCGCCAGAGATTCGTCTTGAGATATAATGCGATACCTGATAGGCAAGTCTAGTTATTTATTTCTTCTCCTCGGCGGGGGCAGACGCTTCGACAGGAGCAGGCTCTTCGGCGGGCTTCTCGCCTTCCTTCTCGGCCTGGCGGATAGCAAGCTTCTTTTGCTTCTTCTTCTCCTTGGCAGCCTTCTTGGCAGCAGCCTTCTCGGCTTCGAGGGCCTTCTGCTTGCGAATCTCCTCTCCTCCAAAGGCCTCACGCCATGCGTCGATCTGGGAGGCGGGAATCTGGGTAAACAGGAGCTTCGGCTCGCCGATAGCCTGGCCAGGCTTGACAAGGTCACCGGTCCAAGTCTCTGGGACCGAGATGCGGCCGGGGCTGCCAATTTGCTCCAGGATAGCCTCAGAGGTGGAGGGCATGTAAGGGTAGAGGATGCTGGCGAGGAGCTGGAGGTGGTTGATGCCGAGACCAATGACGGCGGCGCAGCGGTCGGGCTCGTCAGCCAACAGCTGGTTGTTGAGCTTGCTGTCCTGGAGAAGCTTGTTTCCGAGGCTAGAGATGTGCATAACGGTGGAAAGTCCAGTACGCAGCTTGATGTTTTCGAGGTTGGAGATGTAGGTCTTGAGGGCCTCGTTGGTCTCTTTTTTGTGCTCCTCGAGACGCTCGTCCGTGTATTTGGTATAGTCAGGGACCTTACCGTCCATCTTGGCAGCACAGAATTTGAGGATTCGTTGGTTCAGGTTTCCTAGGTTCTTGAGGAGATCATTGTTGTTGGCGTCGATGAATTCTTGCCACTTGAACTCGGAATCGGCCGACTCGGGACGTCGGGAGAGGAGGTAGTATCGCCAAACATCCGCGTCAACGCCAGTATCTCTGGCAGTGTTGCCAAAAACACCGACTCCCTTGGACTTGCTGAACTTGCCGCCCTCATAGTTCAGGTATTCGGTGGTAGATAGCTTGTGGACTTTGGTCCAGGTGCCCTTGGTTCCAAGTTGCGAAGCAGGGAAAATGATGGTGTGGAATCTTGAATGAACATGTTAGCAACTCTGCTACGACTGCCACTTTACAGCATCAATGGTTGAATCCTTTAACTTACGGGATGTTGTCCTTGCCCATGAACTGGTAAAGTTTCACGTTCTCGGGGTTTCTCCACCACTTCTCCCAGTTGTTACCAGACAAGTCATCTCCGTCAGTGTAGTTCTTAGTGATGGAAACGTAGCCAATGCAAGCATCGAACCAGACATAAAAGACCTTGTTGGCGTATTCCTCATCGCTAAGACCCTCGAGGCCCTTGGGGATAGGGACACCCCACTTCAGATCTCGGGAGATACCACGGGGCAGCAGACCCTTGTCAATCCATGCCTGGGTAACGGCAGTACAGTTGGGGCTCCATTCGCCTTCTTGGCTGCTCTTCTTGAACCAAGCAACGAGCTCTTCCTTGAGAGCATCTAGCTTTAGGTAAAGGTGCTTTGTTCTTCGCTTCTCGGGAGTCGCGCCGTCAAGCTTGCAGCGAGGGTTGATGAGCCAACCAGTAGCCTTGGCTTCAACATCATCGCCACTAGCATTGGGGTCCTTCTCGGGCTCGAAGGCATCCAGGAGACTGCCACAGGCGTCACACTGGTCTCCACGGGCGCCGTTGTCATGGCAAATGCTGCATTCTCCCTCGACGAATCGATCGGCAAGGAACTTGGAGTGGCCGGGGGTAGGGCAGAAGGGCTGGGTCGTCTCACGCTCCTCGATATATTCGTTCTTCCAGAGATCGGTGAAGATTTGCTGGACAATCTGGGTCTGCTGGGCAGTAGGGGTTCGGCCGAAAACGTCAAAGTCAATTCGGAACCAGTCATAGATGTCTTTGTGGATGGCGTGGTACTTGGCGCAGAGGTCGGCAGGCTCGAGTCCCTCCTCAAGAGCCTTGGTCTCTGTAGCAGTACCGTACTCATCGGAACCGCAGACGTAGAGAGTAGGGTGGCCGCTGGCCTTGCAGAAGCGGGCAAATACATCGGCCGAGAGAACACTGCCGATAATGTTACCCAAGTGGGGGACGTTATTCACGTAGGGCAATGCGCTGGTGACCAGGATGTTTCGCTTTCCCTCCTCGGGGAGGATGGGCCCTGAAGAACCCATGATCGGCAGTGTTTGTTCGGAGGTTTCTGGGGGAATCAAACGGCGGCGGGGACGAGATCTGAAAGTTTTGATATGTCTCTGTGGTATGGTGAGTCACAGACGATGTCGCCTTCCTGACTCAAATTTGGTGGTGGAAGGC
>NAGG01000231.1:0-38003 GCA_003031705.1 Calonectria naviculata | reverse complement strand
ACCACCATCATGACTCTGTTCCTTTGGTACACCCCACACACCCAGCGTGTCCGCCCCTGTTCTCGCTCCTTGCTTCTGCTTCTCCCCGGGTATGCAACGCAACGTGCCTGCGGTGGACGAAAAAAAAAAAAAAAAGGTTGTTTTTGGGTGAGAGTGAGTCTCCCCTACCACCCCAGGCCCCTAAAAAAAGACTTTGCCCCTCGACCCTGAATCTCTCCGCCACCCCATTCACCCCCAAAAGCCAATACGGACCTCAACGCTCCATGCCGCCACCACACGCTGCGACCGGGCGCTGTTTGATAGTCCGAGATGTGCTCCTAAAGCGATGACCCTCGCCGTCGATCCACGGCTCTCATTGTCGTCACTGTTGTTTTTCCTCCCCAGCTGCCGCGGCCCTCCCTGCCGCTGCCTTTTCTTAGAGGCACACATATTTCATCATTTTCAAGTTTGGGGTCCGGAACGCTTGTCATATCACATCATACATGTTTGTCATCGGCAGAACGTGCAAATACTGACAACGCACGCGCGCAGTCCCAGCATCCCCCAGACATGCAGGGCCAGATTTTGTCTTGTTTGTGTTTTCCCCTTTCTCCTTTTTTCTTCCTTGTGGGCTAGATCTTGGCCATGTCTTGGTTCCCAGTGAATACGATGCAAGAGGCAAATCCCCAACAGATGCACTCCACATATCGTCCCCATCGGCGTAGTCCGAACATCTAGATACGAGCAAACGCCATGTGTCATGTTTTCTAGAACTTCGCTGCTTCGGGGTCAACCGCGAGGCTGACTGTGGAGCCTGCATCCATCCTCCCAACTCTTCCGCATGCTGCAGTCATAGCGCGAGACTTGTCCTCGTGAGGGTCGCCCACCCGTCACCCACTGGGAACCTGTCTACACCAACCAACAACTCCACGGAACGGTGGGGAGTGGCGGTTCATTGGCCCATTCTGTCCTCCTTTTGCTTGCAGCCGTTCCCGACAACGGATACGCTAAAACTTGCGGCGCCAATTCCCCACACTCCTTCGCTATTTGACTCCAGCAAAGTAAGTCCCCATCGCCAGAAGGGGGCTGTGCAAAGGAGGTATTGATGACAAGATAAGTTGGCAAACAAAACTGCGCCTGGCCACAAAAGCCCGAGGAAGCTAAAACTCAGGCAGCAACCCGTCTTCGTCTCCCGATTCTACTATCTCCGGCATCGCCTGTCGAGCCATGTAACAACGTGCTGCGATGGTCCGTAATGTCCGGGTCATCATCTGTCACCACCCCCCACCACACACTGGCTCTCGATCGCGATAGCCAAACCGCAGCAAAGACCCCGAGTATGCCTTTCCAAGAGCCCTACATGGCACATGCAGCCATGACTTCGGCGAAAGAAAAAAGGCAAACATCAAAGTGCAAGTGCAACGAAATGCCGGTGATGCTTGCATTTAGGCATCGAGCACTCGATTTTTGCCAAGACGTGACGCTGCACGACACCAGGCCAGGCTGACTTAACGGCAGATCTCGCCGCCACCACGACGATTGTGCTGCAGGGTGGGCACGCAACATGTGAAGCTGCCTGCGGCTCTGCGCCATCAAGCGCAGCACACTGCAGCAAAGTGCTTCCACCCGCAGCTTCACACGGTCACACATGACTTTTCACATGTAGTACAGATGGCTTCACTCCCAAACATCGTGATAAGCAGCATGTTAATGCGCACCCATGTCGCAACCAAGCAGTTATTTACGTGTCACCAGTCTTAGCAATTGATTGATGCAAGGGAAAAAAAGGCACCTTGATTTGTAACTCCAGAATGGCCCATCAACTCCTCCGGTTTGCCTGCTTCATGCCATAAATGACCACGACACATTTTTTCTTTTTCAACTCTAACAAGCATCATCCCCCGAAATCTAGGCATCCCTATCTTCAAAGCCTATCCCGTCCCTCTGGATTATGTTCCGCACCTTCCTCCGAGGCTGCGCCGTGTGTAACCGCTCTTTGTGTGATGCCCCGGCCAATTTTCCATCCAAACCTGTCCTTCAATCCATCTTCCTAGCTTCCGAAGTGACTCAACTCAATAGCTCAAACTTTGTCGGTATCGCCTCGTCCTAGTCTTGTGACCTAGTGCCAAGCCAAGCACCGTGCCGAATCCGCGGCGTCCTTTCTGCATGTTTTGAGCCGCATCCCATGTGCTGCTAGCTGCCCTACGCTGCGCCATCCGCCCCATCTCCGTAGCGTGGATCTCGGATCGCCGAGCCCCGGGTTTTCAACTTGCTTGCCCCGAGGAGATGGCCTCAGATTGCCAGCTTCTCTAGCGAGTATGCCTCAACCTTTTGGCTGATCAGGTGGCCCCGCTCTCGCAAGCTTCGCTGGACTACTTCGCCTCCGGACACCACCTTGGTCTTTGTCGGCAGCTTATTCACCTTTAGGCCGAGCGGCAGGAGTCGGGATTCCTGGCTTTCAAGCTGCATGGTGATCGGCTTGTTTGTGTTCCACGTCTGCCGTGTAGCTCCGCTCTTTTGTGCTGTCATGCCGAACTGGACCGCCTCGCCAACAATGCCGTTGAGGTACACTGCCTCTTCGAGGCCTTCCAGCGCAGCCGTCACCTCGAGCTTCAATGCCGTGAGGAAATCACCTGCCTCGGCCTTGTCCGTCGATGAGATGGCATCGTTGAACAGCCAGCCACCAGCTCCAACGGCGTCGAGGCACCGTCCCAAGAGGTCCGCAATCAGGGTGACAACTCCGTCGGGGGGTGGGTCGTTGCCCTCGGAATCGAAGCTAGTGGGGTCAATATACAGCGAAGTCCATGCTCCTCGGACCAGCTCCACTCGGAGTGTGTAGATTAGGGAAAGGATTTCCTCAGTTTTGAGCGTTGCTCGAAGAGCCTTGACTGTAGTAACGACGGGCAAACGCCAGAGCTTTGTAAAAGCCAATGTCAGACCGCGTGAACGACTGCTGCTATCGTCTCCAAGATAGAACTCGGTAATGGCAATGTCTCGCTCCAGGTCATCCAGATCCATATCGTAGTTCTCGGTGCCTTCGGGCTCGTTCTTCAAGAGCTTGGCTCCTGCCTTCTTTGGTGCCGCAATCAAATCCAAGTTAAGCATGAGAGCGCGGATCGCCAAAAGCAGTTCCAATTCGCCGAGCTGTGTCGCTTGTAGGTAGTTGAGGAGGAGCGTCATTGACGGATCGGCGTCGGTCAGGGCTGAGAGTAGATCCTGAGCCAGGTTCTTATTGTTCAGTGCTTCAGCATCAAACTCGTCTCTGAAAGCCGACTTGACGTTTGACAGGGTAAGGTGGCCTGCAACAACGAGGTAAGAGGTCACGTTGCTGTCAGGCAGGATTAGCTGTAGCATTGGTCGTGGCTCCTCGCCCTCCGTCATGGAGATGGCAAAGACCCGGCTGATGGCATAGGATACCCAGCGACGATCGACCGCCGCATATGAGGATGGGCCTGGAAGCCATTGCCATTCCGGCAGCTCTTGAGATGTTGTCTCAGGCTTTGCATCAGCTACTTCTCCTTCAGCAGGAGTGCGAATGGCCATGCGGAATCGCTTGCGCAATAATGACTCCCACTGGGCCAAATCGCCAGTACCAAGATATCCATCTGCCGACTCGAGCTCCGCGCGGAGCTTGGTCATGTACTCCTCCGTCATCGTGCCGGGGACTTGTCGCGCAAACTCGTCGGTAATCTTGTCCGACTTGGACTTTTTGGCAGGAATCTCGACGACCGTTCCTCGTCCAATAGAGTCAATCAGGAGGCCCTGCTTGCGTCGCTTGCCGTGGTTCTTGGGCGGCTCGACTTGGATAGAGACGAGAACGTTATCGATCAGGGCCACGACGATATCTTGGCTGCGGAGATAGCTAATTAGCTGACAGTACTTGGGTTTCTGGCACTCGGCGGGAAGTTCCGACAAGTCCAAGGCGGCGTTTGCATGGATGGAGCGGTATTGGTGGTTGTACAGGCCAATTGTGTCGAGAGAGCATGCCAAAACGAATGGTCGGGAGAGACGTGAGAACGAAACGGCCTTGTCCATCTGAACGACAGACTTGAGCTTGGGAACAGCTGAGGTGAGATCGTAAACGCTCAATGACCCTTGCTGCAGTTGCAACAGCAAACCAGCTTGGACATCAATCTGGTAAGTTGGCGCATTGTCGCCGGAGGGAGCAGGAATAGGGACAATTTCCAATGGTGAAAGCTTCTGGATGTCGGATGTCGTAGAGGATGTTCCTGGAGCTGCAGCGAGGACGACAGCATGACGGCTTTCCTGGCCCTGGCTGACAGATTTTGATACGAGAACGAGGAGTTCTGGCTCAGTGTTTGGTGTCTTGGGAAGAGCGCTGAAAACTTCGGGTCGCTGTTTAAAGATGCCTTCGCTGAACTCGGCCATTGTCGCAGAGGTCACATACTCCACCTCAAATTCGCCAATGGTGTTTGCGACGCTGTCCTGGACAGTCGACTTGGAGGACGAGGTCCACTGGATGGCAAGAGTTTCCCCAGACAGAGATACAAACTCTCCGTTCTTGCAAACAGCCAAAACGTCGCCAACAGGTGATGTTTCGGAAGAAGTTGACGAACAGGTCATGTACTGAATGGGCGAGGTCTTGAGAATTTGCGAGGAAGTGCTGGTCGAAGTAGTCTTGCCATCGCGGTGTACGACGTCCTTGAACAGAGTAATCTTCTGGCCGGTGGAATCTCGAGTAGAAATGTACGTGTATCGAGAAACATCAGTGCTTCCAGCACGTCGAATTCGCACCGAGTATGGGGGGCAGGTGAAGGACTCTTGAGGAGGAATCGGGTACGAAGTGATTAGTCTCGAAGCCGGAATCTACCGGCGGTTAGCAACATGCAAATGCCCTTTTGAGTCCAGAAACATACATCGTAGATGCTGGCAGTTTCTCCATCCACGCCGACGGCGAGCTCCGTTCTTTTCCTCTTCTTCTGGTCATCGCGCTGGCCGTAGACTTCCCGGGCGACGATGCGGCCTTCGGTGTGGTCAAGGGGCCGAGGAAGCGTCGCCAATACAGAAGGCTTGTGGATTCTGTATTCGGAAGCCATGGCGACTGCTGGATCGAAGCGGCGGGGAAATATATACAGGGGCGGGAGACACAATTCTTGTCAAGAGCAGCCCGTCGCCTGGCCTTGTCGAGATGGACGGCAGTGAAGCTCTCACAAAAAAAAATATCTGGACGGGCCGACACAAAAATCCGGTAGTGGGGCCACTGCACTGGCTTTGGTGGGGTCCACTGTGCACGGGCCGCACCTCTTCCCTGACGTCGAAGACAAGAAGCAAGGGTACGTACCGAGTTCGACGCCTCTCTTTATTCGCGGCGCGTGCTTCGAACGCGTCGGCTGGTTAGCACTTTAACGCGACCTTCGGCCACCGACGAGGTCCCTGGTCCACATTCAAGACTGCTTCAGTCACCACGGGGAAGCCAGTCGAGTGGCCTGAATTCGTCCAAATATTCTCTCTTTTGGTGTTTGCCGAAACATATCCATAACCCCTTGGTTCCTCTTGCCTTGCAAGTCTTTATTTAAAGCAATGCTCGCTTGGTATTGACTTTGACGACGGTCCACAAGTCTCAACCACCACGCCCTCGCGATCCCCCCCTGTCAACTCGACTCGAATTCTTCACTCTGCGATTCAATGGGACCAGTCGAAGTAGCATCCATGGTCCAGGAGACTGTTGGAGAGCCGACGGGAAAGAGGGTTCATCCCTTCTTCACCAAGGCACCCACAACTGCAGTTCCCGATGAGGCTCAGGCCGGTCCCTCAGACGCCAATTCCAACCCGAATAGTACGCAGAGAAAGCGAAGAAAAACCGACCCCCCTGTGCCTGAGCACGGTATTGGATTCAAGAAGCCGCGTCAGGACGAGAGCAACGGCATTTCAAACTCTGTTGCTCTCGAGTCTGTAAACCATGACGTTGAACCTAAAAACGATCACACGACCGAACCAGCAGCCATCGACTTTCCTACACCACCGCTCAGCGACATCTCTAATCGACCTTTCGATCAAAATCCTCAATCTGCATCAAACCACCCGACACCCGATGCGCAACCGAATCCGGAACCCACCGGCTCCCTTACTCCTCCGAAATCGAAAAAGGTCTTGAAATGGAATCCCAAAACGGGCACTCTCGGTTCTCCTCCTAAGCCGAAGAAGAATGTCCCGACTCGGGTGGTTTGTATCAAGTACGGCCAGGACGATGTATCTCGAAAGGAAATGGGAGATAAGATTTCTCAAATTTTAGAGGGCAAGGTGCTGTTTCCTCCTACTCCACCCAGATCTCGAGTGTCTCGCAGCTCCAAGAAACAAAAGGATGCCTCCAACCAAGGAGCAGGGTCGAAAGACACACATCCTTTCTTTGGTGGCAAAGCCAAGAAAGGACGCGCATCAGTCGGAGCGACACCAAAGGACAAGCCATCCCCTCCTCCCAAGAACTCAGTGTACATGTCAACTCCTATGTCTACAATGAGCCCTCGGAATGCCTTCGACACAAACAAAGTCCCCCAGTTTGGGTACAAGTCGAACGGCACCACCAAAATACCTGGTGCAGTGCATCCGCTCTGGCCAGCCAAGGACATGTCCCATATTCGTGGCCTAGAAATTCCGTTTAATTATACAGTCAGTCCATGCGACAGCGACAAGGCTCCTAAAAAGTCGAAGGGTCATGTTGTTACGATTACACCGGGGGAGTCAGTTATCGAGCGTCATTGCAATGCTCTGGACTTGAACCGTATAAGAGAAACGATTCCAAGGGACAATGACAAGTTTGAGCCAGCTCCCCCAGAGTTGCGGATTCCGAAGAAACATTTTGAAAGTGGCCGCAAACTCCAGACGAGAGTGCGGCCAGAACTGCGAACATTGAAGTTATCGGCGGTGCATGATGAACAAGATCAAGGCGAGCCAAACAATGCAGCAAAGAGAACTCACCCAGCAATTTCTCACTTATATGAGATGTTGGAAACTAGCCTCTCCGCTTACGACAGATCCACATGCGAGAATCAAACGTGGGCACATAAATACGCCCCGACGTCCGCCGTCCAAGTTCTCCAGGCCGGTAAGGAGGCCGTTTTACTTCGGGATTGGCTACAGACTCTTAGGGTGCAGTCTGTTGATACTGGGGCTGCAGATTCTGGGAACAAGTCAAAACCCAAGGAATCTGCGCCAAGGAAAAAGAGAAAGAAGGACAAGTTGGATGGGTTCATCATCGACAGCGATGAGGAAGCAGGCTTGATGGACGAACTATCCGAAGACGACAGCGACTGGGCCCCTGCTGGAGCCGGACTATTGAAGAAGACGGTTCTTCGCAGCGGGGATGCGACGAAGGCCTCCAAAGATCAAAAACGATTAATAAACGCTGTCGTCGTCAGCGGACCTCATGGGAGTGGTAAAACTGCTGCTGTTCATGCGGTGGCGAAAGAGCTGGATTTCGAAATTTTTGAGATCAACTCCAGCAGCAGGCGAAGCGGCAAGGACATTCTGGAAAAAGTGGGCGATATGACGCGCAACCATTTGGTTCAACAGCACCGCGCTGATACGACTGCGGAAGTTGATGGTGAGGATCAAGTTTCGAAGGATATCACCTCGGGCAAGCAGGGTATGATGACGAGCTTCTTCAAGCCTAAAGCCACCAACGCCCCGAAAAAGCCAGCAAAACCGGTCGAGGAAAAGCAGCCCGAGTCTAACAAACAGGCCAGCCAGAAGAGTCAGAAGCAATCTCTCATTCTGCTTGAAGAGGCGGATATCTTGTATGAAGAAGACAAGCAGTTCTGGGCTACATTGATGACTTTAATGTCGCAGTCAAAGCGACCGTTTATCATGACCTGTAACGATGAGAGCCTGATCCCATTGGATAGTTTGAACCTTCATGCGATATTCCGATTCTCGCCTCCTCCGACAAGTTTGGCGGTGGACCTGTGCATCCTCGCAGCTGCCAATGAAGGCCATGTTCTACGAAGGTCGGCCGTCGAAGAACTTTACAAGTCCCGAAACAATGATCTCAGGGCGACGCTAACCGAGCTCAACTACTGGTGCCAGATCAGTGTCGGCGATCGAAGAGGAGGTTTCGACTGGTTTGTTCTTCGATGGCCTAAAGGCAAAGACTTGGACGAGAATGGAGACGTGATTCGAGTTGTAAGCGAAGATACATATCGCAATGGTATGGGTTGGATTGGCCGTGATCTGATTGCTACCTGCTCTAACTCGCTAGAGTCGGAAAATGAGATCATGCAGCAGTCATGGGACTCGTGGCGTCTAGACATGGGAAATTGGTGTGAATCAACAGATCTGCAATCGTGGGCACGCATCACATCTGATGCAATCAGAGACTCGAAACAAAGACTCACAACTCTTGCCGCATATGACGACTACTGCGACGCCATGAGTGCAGCCGATTTATTAGCCAGTGGCGCATTCGGAACTGGCCTCCAAGAAATGCTCGATACAACACTACCGGAAATGACGACAAAGAGCAAGGATGACTACATTCTAGGACGACGTCTTTTGGAAGCGGATCCGATGGTAACACCATGTAAACCTCATGTGTCATGCTCGATGTCCCTCAGATCACTGGCCAAGGATCAACTTGACAGAGTCACGTCTACGATTATCCCGGCCGAATCCTCCTCTGCGCTCAAACCAGTGGATGAGGATCAAGCGATTTCAATGTTGAACGCATTCCTCGATCATCCTCGAAGCCATATGACGAGATTGGATGTCGCGTACGCATTTGACCCAATCGCAATCGCAGAAAAGGCCTCCCTAACAACTCACCTCGACCCATCCGTCTTTGATCGCACATTGAAGCTTATCGTGCTAGATGTCGCACCGTGGGTGAGGGGTATCGTGGAATTTGACCATCAGCTCATGATGAATAGAGTCAAGCTCAGCAACCTCCTGAGTGAAGGCGGCAAGAGAAAGAGAATGCGAACTACTCGAAGCGCATACTCTGCGATGGAGGGGGGAGAAAGGAGAGCGACGCGGCGAGAGAGGTACTTTGGGGATTGTCTCAACACGGAGTTTGTGCGACGGACTGCAGGAGAGGGATGGACAGAGGCAGCGATGGCAGCAATGCCCCCGCAGGAGGTATCGGATCCTATCCCGAGCAGTCCTCCGGCGTCAGAGGAAGAGGCGAGCGAAGCATAATGAATTGGCATACAAAGAGAAAGAGTCTGTTATGGATATTAGACTTGCACTTATAACGAAGCATTTGGTTGGGTCAGGGATAAGCTTGCATAGGCTTGTTGGAGTTATGGGTCAGACAGGCGGCATACGCATACCATAGAAACGGTCTATTTATTTTGCAAATGTAAATTATTGACAGGTGCATGCTCTAATGATTACTCCGTGCCCGTGTCCGTCCATACTCAATCGTATATCTGAATGAAACAAAGGTACCAGCCCAAACCCCAAATCAATTATAATGTAGCCATGACCTATAGATCATGTCTATAGTCGCTCTATACTCTCTTGTCTCGATCACCATTTTAATTGTTATTTATATAGGAAATATGCCGTCACCGCGTTTCGCTCAACGAGACGAGGCTGGGGGCGACGGCGTCGGGGCCCTCACGCGGGCTGGTTTGTAAAAGTGCTCGTCGGGGTAGGACGACTCCGGGTACGGCAGCATCACCGACCGCCGCCTCTCGTCGCGGGAAACGGGTCGGCCGCGGCGAGGCTCTGGCTTCTCTGCGCTCTCGTACGCTCTTGGGTCAAACGACTTTCTCCGGCCCTCGCCTCGCCGGAAGGGCCCGGACTCCTCAAAGTAGACCACGTCCCGGCCGCGCAGGCCCCTCGCGCGGTCGACCATGCGCTCGGCGGAGAGGTCTGAGGACTGGCGGCGGTGGTGGTGCTCATGGTGGCGGTCGGCGGATGATTGGTGGTGGTTGTGGTGGTGGTGTTGGTGGTGTTGATGCTTGGGCCGCGAGGCTTGGCGGTCCCATTCGTCCTCGTCGCCGTGGTTTGTGCCGCCCTTGGGCCACACCTTGCGAGCGAAGACGGTAGCTAAACCGACGCCAGCGAGGAAACCGGCAGAGGTCTTGAAGATGCCCTTGCGGGTTTCGTGGCGGTTCTCATGACGATCGTCGTAACGGTTGTCATGGCGGTTATCGTAGCGGCTGTCATGACGGTTGTCGTAGTGCCTCTCATACCGGCTCTCATAGCGGTCGTCATGGTGGTTTACATTGGTTGGGAGAGTGTGGTGGCGGTGGCGCCGACGACTGAGAGAGCGAGATATAGACCGGGACAGAGACCGGGCCAGGGATCGGGAACGAGAAGGGGAAGGGGTCCTCGAGCTGGACCTCGAGGGAGAGTCATGGGGGAAGGGCTGGTGCGTTGAGGAGCGGCCCCGAGAGGGCATTCTCTCTCTGGTAATGGGCGAGGGAGCTCTGGGGTCGATGCTAACAGGGCTCGGCCGCGAGTATGATGAACGGGATCGGGATCGGGTCCTGGTCCGTTCCATGGCGAGTGGCGGTAAGTCAAAAGAGACGGTTTTGGCTGGTGATTCTGGGTCCTCCTGGACGACTTTTTCCAGTTGGTTCTTGGTTGGGGAAGTTGTGAAGGTGTTGCTGGTTGTAAGTGGGTTGGTTGCAGGGTCTCTTATATCTAAGTCACGGAGGGCGTTCATGGGTGAGGACGATGTGTTGTACTCTGGTTTGGTCAACATTGGAAACTGGGCTGCACAACCGGGGGCCTCGAGGATGGAAACACGGCGTCTAAATAGGAAAACGATCGGCGATGGACCGGACAAAAGAAAAGAGGTTCTCTTTTTTTCTTTCAACCACCCAAACAAAAGCTGAGGCGGGATTCGGCGTCGGCGGCGACGCTGCGACTCAGCGGTTCCCCGATTGTCGGGCGCTGAGCAAATCACACGCCTCAGCGGACAGGGCCCCAATCGCCTGGTGTCTCGTGGACTTGGATGCGGGGATACCCTGGCCCGTGGCGCAATGACGTACAGGACGGGGCTAAAGCTGAGAGGAGAAGAAGTTGCAGGAAAAACCGGGATGCGCCGCTGGACACAAAAGGCGGGCAGTGTTGGAACGGGGCCGAAACAAAGAGAGAGCGAGCGAGCGAGTGAGCGCAGCCAACTGATTGTTGAGACGCCGTTCAATTAGAAACCAAAAAAGCTAAAAGTTCTCTCTCTGCATTGCGTGCTTTTTGTCTTAGAAACCAAGCCCTGCGTCGTCCAGCTCATCTAGCGCGGCGTCGGGCTTCTTTAACTAGAGTTGCCGCGTGTGACTAACACGGGGGAACTGGGCATTAATCAGCCCCAGAGACGAGGAGAGAGCGAGAGAAGAACTAGTTACGTCTTACACTTGCGCATTTCAAAGCATACCCGGCTGTACATAATACCTAATTACCTGATGCAGTCATGGTTGCTCTCCTTTGCTACTGCGACATCGCCCTCTGTAAGCCCGGACTTGGCCAGTCCGGCGCCTCCATCCGCAGGGGGCAACTAGTCACGATACCAACCAACCATGACCGTCAGCTGAAGACGACGACGACTCCAGCATCAGCTCTGCCAGTCAAGGACCTGGCGATGCCGCAACGTCGGTGCATGTGAAACGGCGCCCGTTGAATCCTGCATCAACCCTCTGCGTCTCTTTTTTTATTATTCGCCTCGCCCGTTTGATTCGAAGTGTCCTCGTGGTGCCGTGCATTTCCATTGAGGCAACCAAGATACAGGCCCCGTAGGGATCGACGCCATTCCCGCCTTCATCCCGAGACGGCGCCAACCGTGGCCAATGAACGGACCACGGCCCAGTAAATTCTGCAAGCGATGTTTGCTTCTCGCGATGAGGAAACGAAAAAGAAAAACAAAGCTTCTCCCGGCAGATTTGAAACGGGGGGGCTTAATCATCGCAGGGCTGACGGTTTACATACATTGGGCGTGTGCGCAATGCTGCAATGCTACTCTGGTCGGGAGACGGAGCGGTGTCTCCGTACAAGTCTCTCCACGTAGCCGTGTTTTCTCTTCTCTTCTCCTTTTTTCTTTCCTTTTTTCTCTTGAATGCAAAATTTTTCTAGCCCCTGAGTGAGTCAAAGATTGAAATTTGGTGGCTATGAAAAAAAATTGATTGGGTGCAGATCTAGACTGGGTGTAAGGCATCATTTCACAATAGTAGAGCTTGGCGTTTGCCAACAGTAGCTCCAACAACAAACGAGCCGCCGTCAAACGCCACAAAACACGGCATGAATAAGTAAAATGTAACAAGTCATCTACTCCGTACAGTAGTGAGATGCGGGAGTGGAAAATATTGATAAAAAATTGCTGTCGACCGCCTTTGTGAGAACTGATATTCCTGCCAAAACACCTCACGCCGCAGCAACCCTACTGCAACCCGCTGTCACCACCGCCCTTTCCAGCCTTCTCGAAAATCCCATAGAACAGATTTGATATTCTCCACTGAAAAAAAAACCAAAAGAGAAGACCTCTTCCTCCATAGAAGGGCTGCCTCATCGTGGAACAGGTCACATCGCCGTGCCCACAGTGGGTCTCGTACCACTTGCCCTCACGGCACTGAGCGAGGAAAAAGGCAGACCGCCGGTTCCTCAATCCTTCGAGGCGTCGCCCTCTGGATCCATCAGCCGCAGCAGCAACGGCCTGAGCTGGGATGGCCCCTCGTTGGATCCCTGTCTCGGGATCGCCCGCCTCAGATTCCTAGCGTTGCCAGACATGGAGGCTCTTGCCGTGCCTGGCCTCCGCCCCTGGCCAAGCACGATGGTGAAGGAGGCAATCGTGTCGGCCGGCACGAGAGCCGGCATACAAGATCCCGGGGCAGGGTATGTAAGTAGGAGCATTTTGACGGCCGTGGTTGGCTGGCGCTCGTGTACCACGTCCCAGAAGCTGCGTACGGCGTCGGGCATCTCGATGCTGGCGTCGCGGGAGTCCAAGATTAGAACCAGCTGTGGGATCTCTGTGATTACATCGACTAGTGTCTCCAGCCAGTCTTGCTGTGTTGTACAAGATGAAAATTTTGATGCGGTGAGACTGCTGTTCTCGAATCCCGCCTTGTTTTGGTCCAGGATTTGTTTAATGAATGATCGAAAAATATCAGTCACTGTCATTTTCTCCCCCGAAGCGGATGGCAATGATATATTGAGATACCAGGCCAATGGCATATTTATGGAATGGACCAGTTCAATCATGTCGAGTGCAAAGTCCCTTGAAGGCTCGGTGGCGATGACCGAACCCTCAAGTTGTACCAACGCTGATCCAGGTCCAGAGATCCAGTCTCGTAACTGGGTGGAGGTCCATACTTGGTCATAACCAAGATTACCTTTTGTTCGTTGACGGTCGCGTAGTGTTCTCCCAAGGCTTAGAGTCTTTGCAGGGTCGAAATTGGTGGGTTCCAAGTATTCAGCAACTACTTCAGGTTGAAACGGGATGGCTGGTAGTGGTAGGAGTTCAGGTGACGGCGGAAGCGTCTCAATCTGTGCACTTTGGGCTGGAGAAACTATCGTCAGCCCATACCAGAGTCCCATAGGGATTTGACGATGTCTTACCCGAGTTCGGCCGTGCAGGCTCAATGATGATTGGCAGATTCTGGTCGTTCGTCCAATTTCGTAGCTCCTGGATCTCAGTGCGGATTTCATAGACGGTTGCGTGCATTTCTCTCGTCTCCGCTTTATGAGCTATGTTTGCTTGCTCGTGGATTCTATCCGTCGTCTGCTTGATCTGATCCACAACGTCTTTAAACTCGAGCGCCCATGGGTCTTTGATGGCCGCAAAGGCCTTTCTAAAAAAACTACCATTTACCTTGTGATACCACTTAATTGCTCTAACGCAAAAGTCTATGATATGAGCGTACATGCCAGCAAGAGTTTCCTGTATTCTAGGAACGGGGTAGAGGTGCTTTGCCAAGAATTCGACCTCTGGCAGAGCCTTGGTTATGTTGGCAAATGCCTCCGCCACTCCAGTCGCAAGTTCTTGATGTCTTAACGTGACCTTTTGTGCAAGTTAGCCCGGATATTTTTCTCTGTTAGTCGGCTCATTACTATAGTTAGGAACTTTATTGTCCCCCATACTGGTGCAGCGTACTCAGGGTGACTGGAAACCAACACGTCAATAACACTGCTAAAAGAATCCAGCCTTGACACAGTCGCTTTCCACCCAAAGTCCAAAGCTTTCGAGAAATGAGACTTTTCATCCTTGCGCATGGCGTTTCGTTGCTCCGCAATTTCTACATGCTGCAAAACCTCATTTATCGATACACATGTGAAAAATTGAGCAAGGTCGCCTTTCCGTCGCCCATTGGATTGTTCTTGCTGAAACAACATAGCTTTTTCATAGGCTTGTTTGAGTATTTCCTTCGGTTTATCTCTATGTGGTATTAGCAAGTGAAAACACAATCTGAGGGTCAAATACAGGCATACACGTCATTTTGGTTCCTCGGCCTGAACCAATCTGTTACGGCATCTGAATTATGCGGCCTCAAGAACTCTATTCCTAGACGTTTTTGATTCTGCACTACATTCATCGTCATTTGATGGTCTTTTGGAGAGAGAACCTTTCGATGTCTTCTTGATGGCAAAGCCGGGGCTGAAAGTGGATAGTTAACTTTGATTCCAACGACAAAACGAGGTCAGACGTGGCTTGGTACGATTGAGACGATCGAAATTTTCAGCTATCAGAAGCTGAACACCCTTCAGCCAACGCACTGCCCGGTACATGGACAAGGGACCAGTGCTCCGCCCTACTCAACATGAATATATCCAAATTTGACGAAACCAGACAAATAGGCCCCAACATGGGTCTGTCTACTCGCAGGCACCAAATATATCCATAAATTACCATTTTTAAATGCAATACATACCTTTTTGATCGATTCTTGATTGGTGTTTTCAGTGTATTTATTCTTTGTCTCCCGTGCCAAGTTTCTCATCAGTCAGCGTTGTATCCTCTGGCCCCCAACACGTACACCTGCAGCTCGCCCAAGCCTCATGAATGGCCCAGGATTTCATTTGCACTATTCATAAAATACATGAGAAATTTAATGGCAAGGCAACCGTGAGGGGTAGGCACATGCGAAACACCCCGCGCAGACCCATCATCCAGAGTTGCGGCTATTCTACCACCTGACGCTTTTAATTTTCATTCTTTATCCAATATCTAAAGCTTCAATAAACATTCAACTCCTTCATTCAAGCTATGTCCTTCATACCGGGCATGATCCCTCCACCGGGAGGCCCGCCACACACAGCATCCAGTCGACCAGTTGAGAGTGGGCAAAAAGGCATGGACAAGACAATATCCCAAGACCACACTCAGAATCAAGACCATGTTTTTGCAAAGAAACCCCCATTGCCCAGAAAGGCATCTCGAGGGGTTACCAATAGCGGCTTCCCACCACCCAGACCACGCCCAGTACCAGATTCGGCCAGATCGTGGTCCGACAACGAAGGTAAACGCAAGATCAAACATTTGGTTTAGATAATGTTAATTCCCAATAATAGATGCTGAATCGCTTCCTGATAGCCCACAAAATCTAGTGAGCAAGGTAGTTGAGCAACTCCAAGATAGGTTGATGAGCGATTCAGGTCTGGGGTTCAATGAAGATCAAGCCTCATACCCACTGATTAATAATCTCATCTCTAAAATCTCAAGACTCCAAGTCGAAAACGAGCTGCTCAAGCAAGAGCTTGAAGCAGCAAAGACAGATGCATCAGATGATCGGGTTGTCAATGAGGACATTGGATCTGAGGGTGCCAATCACTCCGATAGTCCTGAGCAACCGATTACTGAACACGTTTATTGTGTCAAATATTTAGATGAAGATGAAGACGAAAACTATAGCTATTACAAAGATCCGCCATTCATGTTTAAAGGTGACAGAAAAAAGGATCAGCCCAGAGGAACGATCTCGATCCCAGAAGCCAGTATTTATCTGGAAAATCACCCAAAAATTGCGTTCGTCTCAATCGACGCGTATAACATCGACAGATATTCAATACAGGATATTTTTGAAAGGGCTGGTCACCTCGGAGGCACTTTGAATAGGAACTACTCGCTCGCGGATGACCCGAAACAAAGAATGGAAATGCACATCCTTCTCGGTCCACTCGTTCAGAAGGCACTCGCCGTTATTATTAAATCCAATCCCAAAGTGTTCGATGGCTTCGAAATGGTACAGAATGATACATACAATATACCGCACGGCCCTCCGTATACGCTCTTTTATTTACACAACACTGATATAAAAAGGCTACTTCTAAGTACAATCGAATTGGATGAAAATAGCAAACTCTCCCTCGGGTTTTTACTCAATTGGATGGAAAACAACTTTCAAAAAGACTGGGATGAGGCAGATGCGCTTTTCTCTCAAGGCAAGGTCAATGAAAAACACATCCGAAAGCTATATCGACCGAACGAACTCGTGCTTTACCGTAGAGAAGACGAATCAAAAGTAAAGACCGAGCCAGAAGCAGGACGTGTCCGGTGCTATCCGTACACATTCAGTGACAATAATGTCCTTATCGAAACGCTTGAGTTCGCAGGCTACTTTTCCATAGTTCAGCAGCCTGTAGCTGCTACTTTCGCACAGTTCAAGCAAGATCGTGTGCCAGGCCGCTCCCAAGAGGATGAGATAATTGAGATCACGAAACTCAGTCATTATCCCATCCGATTTGCCGAAAAGGGAATTGAGCAGAAACTAGTAGCCCGTGGTAACAAGTTTTGGCGTTACAAAAAGAGAAAGCTTGTTTGCTTTAACGAGATCTCGGAAGGCAATGAACTTCAGGTTTGCTCAGCTTCAAGAAACATCCTTAACAGGAACCCATCAACTAATCGCATCAGGCCGAGAAACGATGCATGATTGATTACGACATGTTCAGGCGAATCCATCCCAATACTCTTATCTTCCACTTTCCTAGTCCACGACATATGGAATTATCTGCTAGAGAAACAATTCCGGACAATGCCACATTGGCTTGCATGCCTTCGACGATTCATGGATTCGACTTTTCTAAAAAGGCGTGGAGTAAGAGCATCTTATCAAACCATCCATAATGAAACTAACTCTTTTCGTAAGATCAATTGAAAGTTGACCGTCTCACGGATGTGACCTGGAACAAAACAGCCTTTGATCAACTAGTTGTGCCCGCCTCAACAAAGGAGCTCATACAAGCTATGGTAACTGAACACGGGCATCAAGCCAATGCTGCCCTAGATATCATCGAGGGAAAGGGGCAAGGGCTTCTAATTCTGCTTCATGGTGGCCCCGGCACAGGCAAAACTTTGACAGCGGAAAGCATCGCAGAACTACAAGAGAGACCTCTTTACCGAGTGACGTGTGGTGATATTGGCACAGAGCCAGCACAAGTGGAGCAGGTAATGAGTAGTGAATACAAATCAGGGCCCGTTGTGCTAACATATGTCAGTATCTCGGTGATGTATTGGAGATTGGAAGAGCTTGGGGATGTGGTAGGCCTATGAGGATTTGTACTAATAATACTAGTTATACTAATAGTCATGTTTCAGTTGTCTTACTAGATGAAGCAGACGTTTTCCTCGAAGAAAGATCCTTCAGCGATCAGAAACGAAATGCCATAATCTCAAGTATACGCCTCCGGCCTAAAGATGATATATTCCAAATTTACTAACCACAACCAGTCTTTCTCCGCGTCCTTGAGTACTACGATGGCATCCTCATCTTGACCACAAACCGAGTTGGCAGTTTCGACGAGGCCTTCAAGTCCCGCATCCAACTAGCTCTTGCCTACCCCCGGCTTGAGGAGGAGGATCGGCTCAAGGTGTGGAAAAACTTCATTAACATGCTAGAGCATACCAAGGACAGCGTTGACATTGACGATTTGACGATGAACCTCCCGAAACTGGCGCGGCACCAAATCAACGGCCGCCAGATAAGAAATGTCATCACCATGTCGCGACACCTGGCCAAGTTCCGACGCGAGATGCTCCGCTACCAACATATGCAAGATGCGGTGCAGTCAGTTAAGAAATTCAACGACTACCTAAACGACGTCAAGGGAGGCATTAAGGACGAGGACTACGCTCGGTTGGACAAATTGAGATGAAAGCATGATTCATGTCAGTATAGTGTTTCTTCGGATAGGTCAGGACATGTAGCAGGTCGTAGATAGTAGCGGTATTTTCTATCGTTCAATATGAGGTCAATGATACGATGCATCGGACGAATCTGTTTAGAATTAAATACACATATACATGACACCATTGGATGTCGACGAGGAAACCCGACCCAATCCATCAAATTGAGGGGTTTGAACATGACGAATCACCACGTATATACGAACAATCGATATATGCGGTGAGTATTTTTATTGCGTTAATTAAAGGCAAAAGGAACATCATCGTGATGGCATTGCGCAGGTCCCATCTGCCAAGTCGCACGCCAGCCCGGGGGTTCGCTTGTAAGTGGGATCAGCGAACTGAGTGACGTCGACCTCCCTCCGCTCGGAGCGACGGCCGAACAAAGTGCGACCTGTGAGAGGAACCCAAAAAGCAATCAATCATGTGAACAGGGCGTTAGCTCGTCCAGCATTGAACCCAGCTTGTGCATTTTTTTCTTCTTCACATTCCTACAAACCCACCCAGCCCAAGGGTGAATGGATGGGGGATGATGGATGCATCAATGGCCAAACACGAGCCGTTAATTGGCAAAGGTTAACAGTCGGCGCTGAGACCTCGCCTCATCCCGGGCACGTCGCAGCTCCGGTATCAGAGAGGTGGGTTGATGCGATGCTGCCCCAACCAAGGAAAAAAACGAGGCGGAGAAGGGCCAAGCCAGGGAGGGCATACGTGTGTATACGAGGCGCCTGCGAGCCACCCAATTGACTTGCACTTACAACACCATCACCGCAGCTCTTTTGATGCGACCGACTGAGACACGAGACGGCCTGGCAGACGAATGGCAATGCCCCGTTTCGCCTTTCTCTGCCCGCTGCGACCTTTGTTTCGTCCTGTCCAAAAGGCCTCACTCCCCACACTCAGAGAGGGCAACGCACGCAGCCCTGATCTACGTCCTGCTGCCCACCGCTGACGCCTCCACAGGACCAGCGACGATGTCATCAATCATGGCCCATGGCACGCCCCAGGCTCCAGACGCTGGCACCCAGCAGCAGTCGGCCCCGGCGCAGTCACGCAGCACAGCAGTGGGACACACCAGTGCAGCATAACGAAAAGAGGGAGGGCAGGGCAGGGGGCGATCAGCGGAGACAACCGCGACAAGCACTGCAGAGCATCCGGACTCCGTGCTATGAAGGGGAAACTCTGAACAGGCGCCGGGCCCCTTCCCTCCCGTGGCGCCCGGCGGGTTTACGGACGCGCCCACACGAGGCATCGCGTAAAGTGCTTGCATTAGGCGGGGGGGTGCGCCGTCATCCTCGGCGGCCACGGCCTCGCCCTGCTGGAGGACGTGACCGGGCCATTCACGATAGAATAGTTACCACCACCCTCCTTGTCCCTTTAAACAACCACCGATCCCATCCGCGTTTCCATTTCATGTCCTCCCGCCCTGCAGTTCCCATCCAGCACCCATCCCACATCCACGTCTCACCCATCCCCACGACATCACGGCGGCACGGATTGGCCCGGTCCTCCATGGGGCGCCTTTTTCGAAGGGGGTCACCGGTGTCCACCACATTCCACCCAAGGGACAAGGGGGGCAGGGGTCCTGACGACGGTGGTCGAACGGGTTTAGTGTGAGGAGAGACTGGGGGCCAGACCCAGCGGACCAGCAAACATTATCAGCAACGCCCACACAATAGGGAACGGGGATAGGGCGACTAGCTGCCAACCGACTCATTGTCTCCAGTTGGGTTATGGGGCCGGGGTAGACCAGAACCACCAGGGCAACACACACAAGTGTCGCCCATTTTCAACCGCTCCGTGATGGATTGTTTTCTCCTTCTGCAAGTGGGAAGAGAGCAACAGGGCCGGCGTTCCGGGGACTGACTGATCCCAGCAGGTTGGGGGCGTATGGGCAGCAAATCCAGCCCAGCGCCTGGGATTCGATTAGCCGTCAATCAATGTTAGTGTCGGGGGAGGGATGATGAAACCATGACGCCGTCCGCCCACCAGTGTCTGCTTCGCAAAGATCCCCGATCTGCCCAACCCTTTGAACCTATTTCCAACACGTTTGCCCGTCGCGGCGATGGGGCATAACGCCAACGGCCAGAAGACCCTGTGTGGTGATACCTCGCCGGGCTAGATGAGCCTGGTGCCTGTGCCAGACATAGTATCACACCACGGCGCCATCAAATTGAGCTTCGCCATCTAGCGGCATCGCCAACGCCTGCCTTCATCCATGTTATCCCCACAGCAAATGGCCTCACTGACTCGGCTAGACAACAGATCACGATGCTTTAGCCCTGTGTGCACCAGCCTCGTGGACCGTCCGCCGGAGCCCAGTGCCAATTACCCTGGACGCACCTCCAGTTTGAACAACAACAAACATGGACAGGGGGAAAAAAAACGAGAACCAAGAGGGGATGAGATGATTTTTTCCGAGCTGCTGAGTGGGACATTGATTACTCACAGTAATGTTGCACAGTTGCAGCTGGTTCAATATTCGAGATGCGAGGGGGCCCTCGTTACTTGCTGTGTCGAAGGGCTCAAATGATCCGAAACCCAATCTCGGGGACTACTGCCTCAATCGATGGACGTCTACATGTCTGAATCCAAGCATCGAGAGTCAAGAGACCGGGAGTCAGCCGAAACCACGAGCAACCAAACCACCTGGGTAATCACATTCAATAAGGACTTCTCGGGTCTAGACCCGGAGTCGGTGCGACAGAATGTGCGAGGTACAACCAGCGGGCAATGCCACAATCATGAGAAGAGGAATCCGGCATCATAGAACGTTCACAAGTGGGACAAGACGGACGAGGGAGAATGCCCAGGCCGCTGGTCCTCATTTCGCCGTGAGAGGATCACCGGCAGTTGTAGATGTGTCATTTTCTTGCTTCTAGACATCCGAGCTTTGACCGATGATAACGTAGCCTGTAAGATCGTCGGTTCAGCTGAAAAGTAGAAATTTCTTCGTGTGCGTTGATGGTCTTTCGCAAGAATGACCAAGGATCCTGCAGCTGCCTGATGGCCGCCCGAGGCCAGTCGCATCTCTGCTGCGAGGAATTCCATGTTGCTTCCGCAAAGCTGACGCCCAAACACGGAAGGGCCTCGTACATCAGCGGTGTCAGCAGTCGCAATCACACCGACGCGGGGGCCGGGATTCTTTGCCAGCGCGCGGCTCGTGGTTTTGCCACCAAGTCAAAGCATCCTGACACGGTGCAGAGTCGGCTTGTCTCACTCGGGCAGCACTAATGGCGCATTTTACTTTTGTCTCGACCGGGGGATGGCACCGTTGGGCTGCTCAACATTGACACCACCTCGAGGCTCCGATCTACTGTACCTTCAGGGAAGGAGAGCTTGGTAACAGCCGTGGGTCCATTCCTGGCATTGCTTGCTGATTGACACGGCTTGTTCGTAAAGTCTCAATCACGTTCGTACGACTAGGGTTGCAGTGGCGGAAATGAGAGACCCGGCTGCCGTGGCGATAGGACACAAAAGACATTCGGGATCAGCTCTCCTGTCCTTGTGTGATTGCTGGGATGCTGAGAGCTGAATGAAAGACCTGGCAGAACGGCGACCCTATGTTTGTTCCTCCACTTGCAATGCAGCGGATCGGGCTAAATTGCGACGCCAAAGACAAGCAAGGTAGACTTTAGTTTAGATTAAAAATAAATTATCCTTGTCGCTATATCCAGCCAGTATTGATGACTGCCAACCGCCCCGTGCCCAGACCCAGACCCTGTAGAGCCAACTGAGGCTGGGCTGTGACTTTTTTTTTCTTCTTAAGGGCGTTAAAGCAGGGGTGGTTGCTCACTAGTAATGATGGATACATGCGCTGGCGGCCACCAAGAAAATGAGAGGACCACAGATGCAATGTCCTTCCGACGGCGGACCTTCTGGAAACTTCGGAAATAGAGCCGGATCGCGAAAGGAGGCCAAAAAGCGTGCATGCAGTCAAGTACTGGCATTAACTAGCTTCATAAACCAAACACGGTTTCTTGTTGTATGGTTTGTTGTATACGTAACATCGAAATATCCACTAACGTACTTGGTATAGAGATTCTTGCCTAGATAATCTCATCATCGAAGGTCTAATTCTTTGTCCTGAAATTCAATGGCGTCAAATTTGGAGGGGCGGCCGGGGTTGAAGCGGGGCACGAGGAGCAGGAATTGGCAATATTGGTCGTTGAATCAAGGACTCAACTCAATATCCCTTGGGCATTAGAATCCTCGTCACCGTTGTTACCACCCTCCTCAGACAAGAGGCAAACCGCGCCTTACTGGCGGCCTGTCGGACGCTTATTGACGCGAAGAAATGAATGGTGGCTTGCTAAGAAAGGCAAATATGGAGTGGATCAGACTTGTCTCTCCTCGGTTCATTTGATGGCAAATTCGGTTTGGGCCAGTACCTTGGAAAATAGGAGCTGCTTAAAACAACATGTTGCCATGGCTGGAATAATCGTTAGTCGGTAACTGTCAGTTGATACACGCTGTCTCCAAAACATGTGCCTCCCATGGTCATCATCTCCCTGCAAGTGACCTGAATGGTGCTTGTAACACAAACATGGCGAGTTTCAATAATGGCATCGCTAAACAAATCGGCATGAGGCTGCTCCTTCAATATGTCGTCGTCGACCCCTGGGGCTCGTGACAAAGCAGATCCTGCTGAGAAGGAACAGGCAACTCCATGGCTAGTCTGTGTTGGCCTGATACAAGATGCGACAGGGAAGCCGAAGTAATACGGACACACTATTGACTGGACGAGGGTGGTGAGAGAGCATGGGTCTTGTCCGGGCCGGCTGAAACGGGCCAAGTTGGGCGGTCGGCATACCACACCCCCAAGTGCCATGTCCCACCGCCACCAGAGCCAACACGTTGCGTGGTGTGTCTGTGTCCGTACCACTGCGTGTATGTACGTGCTAATCAGAGATCAGCAGGCGGGTCTGAGGCGTCTCGGCTCCAATTGGAACCAGCGATGATGTCTTCCATGGCCTCTCGACATGCTCGGCCCCTGATGCTTTCCGACGATGCCACACTCCTCTAATCAGTGTCAGACGGTCGGGGGTGGAAAGACCAGTCGCCATGACGTCCGATGACCCTATCGGACCCGCGTGTATGATACCTTGGACCGGTAAGCTACGTGCTTTTTGAAAAAGCCTGCTGGCTAGCTGCCTGCGTCTCCGAATCGTGGATGTCTTGGGTTGCAAACAGCAGCTTGTCCCTTTGGCTAATGGTGGATTGTACCACACAATCAGATGCGGTCCTTGCCCCTCCACCGCATGGAGCCCAGGGGGGGTCAATATGGACAATTGTGGGCCATTCAGATGTGAGAGTCTTTTGGCTTTAAGCCAAACTACATTTTGCCCCAGGGCGGAATATGTAAGTGGTCTCGTGCAGGAGTGTGGGATTTGTGATGAAGCCTCATTATGTGGGCGGTTTGAGTAATACGACTCTATGGAACCGGACTGTCGTGGATATGTTTTCAGAGTTGAATCATCCGTCGGCAGGCAGGCGTGGTGGCTTAGTTCGGCAAAGTTTACAAGGTGCTTTTCAATCAACTCTGGCCTGTCAATCAAGTTCACGACTTGTTAGCCGAGTCAGAGAGGTAAGTAGAGTAGCGGGACGCAGCAACACCATGCAGTTCTTCTCCGATGTGGAATCCATGTTTAGTGCGCAGGTCGATGCACACTGGGGGCGAATTCCGTGGTAAGTGTTGGACTCGTGTGGCTCGGCAAGGCCTCTGTCCGCAGCGGTTGAGTTTATGCGGCATGGTGCCACAACGCACCATCCATTATCGATTGATTCTTTACAATAACTGTACTTTGTCGGTCAATGGGGCCGGGGTTGGATCCCCAAAGACGCCCGCCGCAAACCAGGGGCTGCACAGCAGAGACAGCTCGGTGAGACGGCGTCGTGTCTGTAAGGAAAACATTGTTTGCGGCATCTTCGGCGCATGCCAGGGAACTGTTTTTTTTTTTGGTCCTTGCAGGGCTATGATGGGGTGACAAAGCAGTTCAAAACGTCGTCGAGGGAGAGTCAGTCAGATGGCAAGCAAGGCACGCCATTGGCCTAGAAGCGGGTCGGGTGCAAGCTTTTGGCAATAGTCTTTGCCCCGTCCTGTGCTGGAGGCCAGGCCAGAGCGAGTGGCATGGACTTTGTTCACACCAATATGACATGTGAGGTGAAATGGAACCTTGTGCAACTAAGCCGTGTTTTGAGAGGGAAATTCAGGCGCCGTCGCGCAAGCTCGGGCCCATCTGGTTTACCATCACGATATGAGACTTTTTTTTTTTTTACTGTGTCTTGAATATTAGTCTCGGATGGCGCATCGCATCCATTCGTGTGTGAGGACCCGGTCAGTTGCTGAGTCTAAAGTCCCCCTTCCCAATCTCCACCCTCCAACATGGATAGGACGTCAACGGAGGAGGCGGACGTCGCGGTTGTTGCGGAGCGCCAGAATAGCCAAGACTGGGCGCAAGGCTCAGTGAGCGCCATTGCGACTCGCGGCAGGGAAGGTCAAAGGGCCAGTAAAAACGAAAACACCCCACCCTGTGCCCTCTGCATGTGTTTGATGAGAATGACTGCTGGATTGATTGCGAAACATTGTATCCAGACTTTCAGACCGAGAAGTGTGAGTGTGATACGGGACCGAGGCCAGAAAAGATGGTGGTGAGTGGCTGAACGTCGCTGGTTGGCTCGCAGGCCAAGCTGGTTACTGGATTTAGGGAGTGGGTATGGACATGGATGGTTTGGTGGCATGGGCATGGATGCAGGACATGGGCAATGCTCGCACCGCCTTTGCCAACCTGACTGAGCCGATTCCCCGCTGGTGAATGGGAGGCGACAATGAGCGTGTGAGCGAGTGTGCGTGTGTACGTGCGCGCGTGTGTGTTTGGATGCGTATCACACTCTCCCATACGCTGAAGAGGGGCCTAAAGGGAATGAATGTGAGCCGTCGTGGTCCATGCGCCCATGCACCCAACCCCAACCCCGTCGCTCAAGGCATGGCCCCAGGCGGGCGTCGAATGGCAATATCCGAGGCTTTCGTAATGCACCAGCGGAGCGGGGTGGGCCTAGCCACGAGTGGTCTTGGGTGATCTGGAGGTGAGCGAGGGCGATGCGATTGACGACGAGGATGGTGGGATGTACGGACGAGGTTAGCTTGGTGTGGATGGAGAAAGATGGCGGCGCTGGGCTGCACCGCACCGCACTGCACTTCTGTGGTTACGTGGGATGCGGAGGCGCGGCACTGGTTGGAGGGCCCTACTACCTGACCTAAGCAGTCATACAGTGGGTCGACAGCAGCAAGAAGCCCCAAGCAGCTGGGGCAGCAGAAGAAACCAGACTCTTCAGCCACTGCAAGTCCACCGCTATCGAATCGCTACTCCCGTGGAGCCGGGCAGGCAGACAGACAGACATACATAGTCCATACATACTGTGCCTGGCCTGGGGCAGCACCATGCAATACCAATGCAGCCCACGCCATTGGGACATTTCTGAATCCCGGAGAAGCACTGCCCAGACGACCGCCTTTCTCACCTCGTTTTAGTTGTTTCCTCCACTTTCCACTTATTTCTTCCTTAGCCCTTGCCGCCAGCTGGTGGCAACAAGTTGGCGGCAATAGCTTGACCCAGCATGGATGGCATGGACGCTGCCGGCACCTGACGCCTCTTTTTCATTCTCGTTGATTGCCTCCTAGGCACAAGTGCGGGACAAAGTGGTAGCACGTTGGCGGGTGGTGGTGTACTTGGGTTACCGCGAGAGGGTCCCAGGCTCAACTGACTGCATTGGGTCAGTAATTAATCGCTGGACTGAATAGCGGCGCGGGGGTGCATCCCGGCGTCTACCTAACGGTAGCGTGCACTTGCTCAAATCACATTGGGCCCAACGCCATGGACGTAGGGCAGGTACCTCGCAGCTGTACATTGAGAATGGAGACTTACAATGCAAGAGTAGTGCCTTCTTGAAACCCTTTGTACATAACTTACTGCTTGCTTGTTCCTTCCGCATGCACTGTTCCAGCTCCGGAGTGGTTTCCTGCCGCCCACAGCCAGAGCAAGCAAACATATGATCTTCTTTGTTGATCGGCTTACACTACAGTGGTAACCCAACCTGGCTTGGCCTGGGCTGTGTGTGGGCTGGACTGGACTGGCAGAATGACTGGGTCGGTGCCACCTTTCCCGTTCCCGTCTTCGTCTTCGTCAATTGTCGTCGATTGAATCTCGCGGGTACGTACCCCGACCCCATGTCGCCCCATTCTCTCATTGCTTTTCACGGCTTCCAGAGGCCTGTGGCCCTGAATTGTCATGGCACAAAAGCACAGGTGCGGGCGGGCGCTCAATGGGGCACACCTTCCAATCGCAGGGAATGTGCATTCAGGCAGCACGTCGCTACTTCCTGCTGGACCACCATCATCTCCTTTGGTGCACTTGTTCGTTCCATTCTATCCCTGCAGATGACCCAGCCAAGGCCCTCACTTGTCACCCTCACTCAGCCCAAATAAATAAAAATGGATTCTTGCGCTTCAACATGACACCAAAGACAAAGGCCTCCGCCAGCCGGGGCTTACCCCCCCAAGCCCCATCTCGGCCATGCCCTGATTGGCCGGCCGGCCGGTGGGTTGGTTGGACCGACTCGATGAATTAATTGATTCTCACGCACCCCATTCACTCATTCAGTGATACTTTCAAGGCTGTCGGTGGTGGTTGAATGATACCTGATGCTCCCAGGCCCAGGGCCCTTTGCCTCCTTTGAAAAAGTGGCTCTGACCATGGACGCACCAATGCACAATGCACCACCTCTGTCGTATCGAACCCTGGCGGCCCTGGTTTGCTTCGGCTCGCGCTGGTTTGGCTTTGCCATGTGCGGTGCTCGCCTGCAACCGACAAGCAGAAAACCAGCGACTCCACGTCCGACAAGAAGCGGCGGGAGCATGGTTTACGAGGCGGCGACGGCACGGGATACTCAATACCACCGAACCCCATCGATGCATCATGGGGGCTCCCTGACGTATTGGATTTCCCTCCCACATGGCACGCCACGCCAGCCAAGGCCAACGACTAGACTGACGATGCCCATTTCTCCTCCTGCCTTGTCCGTCACTGCCCCTCTATCTAACCCGGCAGCACGATGCTCAATCCCGACAAGACAGTCATTTCCTCGGTGCCGCAGCAATGCCGGGCCCAGGTCCGGAAACGAGAGCCCAGGTAGGAAAGGGATTCGTCGCGGGATACGTCTCCGAGGTAACTCATGTAGTCGTACAGGCTCTGCCATCCGGCTGTAATGGCAAGTATTGTGCATTCCCCATTCAACCGTCGGCATCAAAGACAGGGTATGAATGGTGTGGATTTACTTTCAAACAGTGGGTGCAATGCAGCGTGCACCACACGACACAGCGCCGACGTTGCCTGGCATGCGCAAGCCCAGCCAGACCCAGTCTCGTTAGCTTTTGTTGTAGAGAAACATGGAGCCGGTACATGTATTGAGTACACCACTCAAGCCCCCAGCAATCAATGGCTTTGCCGCCTTGAAATGTCTTTCCCCGGCTGCTGTGCGGTACCATGTCGGTTCGCGAACTCGGTGCCTTGTCCTTCGTGCCTCTAGACAAGATTCACATTTGCCCTCTGATTTGGATGTATCATATTATGCGTCCGTCCAAGCACCCGACTGCAGGCTGGAGCCGGAATGCAGCAGCCGTGTCCCAACAGCAGCAAGCCTCTCGCTTTTTGCGCCCGCGTGGCCGATCTCCCTCTGTGGTCGCCAGGTCTCGGCGGAACCAGGTCTGGCAAGGGTGGGCACCACACAAGAGAGGTGGGTGCTTTGCTGCTGGGGACGGAGGGATGTGCGGGCTGCGGGCTGCGCGTTACTTGTTCCCAAAGACAGCTGGAGAGAGACCATGTGTCGATTACCAGTACACGACCCTGCGGACCGACAAGTCTGGCTGACGCCGGCGGACATCTTACGAACTAGGACTGGCAGTTTGCGACTGGCTGGGTCTGGGCTTGGTTTTTGGATCACCGCCCGGCCAGCGTCATGGCGGCATGTACGAGGAAAGGTGCAGGGGGGTTCCAGGCTGATGAAGGAGCTGGACGGTGGCTTTGATTGACGGTGGTTGAGCGGAGACGCCAGCCCGCTTTCTCGTGGCAGTCACAGCAGCACAATACGGTGACTTTTTTCCTTGGTTCCCTGCCAAGGGAGGGGTCCGCACGCATTCGGCAGGGTGCGAGTGGTCTCTAAGCTAAACCAGTCATTTACTGTCGCTCACTGTTGTCAGATTTGCACCTAACGCAACCAGCATGCAGTCCAGTCGACTTTACTTTACGAAACCACACTGCAGTGCTACCTTTCTTTGTCTTGTCGACATTCCTAATTTGAAATGGGGGCCACGTACGCGGCTCCAAATTGGCAAGATTCTACAAAGTGTTTATTAAGACAGTATTCGTATACCGGAAACACCAATGATGATGGCCCGAACGAACGAGGTCCGTATTTCACTCACAAGCGGCAGTCAGATTCCTTGTCAAGCGCAGCCAAATGAACCAAGCCAAGGGTGTTCATCCCAGTTGCCTGTGCAGCTGTGGGGGGATCAGGACCAGGGCATTGGATCGAAAGGAAAAAAAAAAGCCTTTGCCTCTGGTCTCGCTCTCTGAGTCCTTGGGCGGTACGGTACCCTGTCCGGGAATAGCTCCGTTCCAGCATCAACTAGCGACGAGAGTCCACCCCAGGAAAGCAAGCAAGCCAGCCAGCACGGGACATGTCAAGAAGAAGCAGGCATTTCATTATTGCGACTTTGATGAATCTGGTTGGCGCAGACCAGGATCAAGTAGGAGGCCGCCCCCAAACTCACAGAAGTGAGCATAAGTGGAAAAAGGGATGAGCCAACGGCGGCGGCGGCGGCGGCGGCGACAAATACGATGGCGGCTGTTTCTGAGAGACGCCATCAACATCGGGACCTACGGACTGTCCGTTTAGCTTTGTGCAGTTTTGCTCTGGTAGGGTAGCTTCAAGTGCAGCAACCCACGTTCCTGAAGAGGTATAAGCGAGGAATTAAAGTGGATCCGCTGGCCGTGGCCGTGGAGCTCTTGACCAATGTGCTAGAGTCAAGCCAGAGTTAATCAAGCCATGTACCTATCGCTGCGGCAGGTATGTACCAGCACACCCTTGACCACAATGTGGGATGGGATAATTGTTGTAGGACTCAACTCAGGGACGGACGGGCTTGGGGGGAAAAAATGACGAATGGTCGTCAGACGAGTGATGCAGGGGTGTGGTCTCAAAAAAAAAAAATTCAGGTCCAAAGGATTCTCAATGAAGCAACTAATGGCGTCGCTGCAGGGCCAAATGAGAGAGTTTTATTTTGTTTTGTTTATCTGTTTCCGTAGGCGGCGCTCGGCTGCAACGAGGTTCGTACTGTACGATGTCAGCACAGTCACTATTCCCATATGCCCAAAAACGACTGGAGAGTCTGGCCGGACGCCCATCCATCCATTCAGTGTGCAATATGAGGGAGGTGTGGGGGGGGAGAGACACCCAGAAGCCTGGCTTGATGATTGTTGGTGGTACGTATCTTTTGTGCGTCTGTACATAGTATCACCCAAGAACACAGGGGCTGCTCCAAGGCTGGTCCAGGGAGAGGGGCTTTGATGGAGGCGCTTGAACCGCCCCCCGCGAAGCCCTGGAGGCGCCCGTGTGAAAAAAGTGAGAACGCCTTGAATGGCCCAAGGGACTGCGCTAGGGAGTATGAGAATGACGAGCCTTGAAAGCAGCGAGCCAAGGGCCAAGGGGAAGAAAGAGTGGAGCGGGCTGGGGTGTGCGGAATTAGAGTCATCCATTTCGAAGGGGGGGCGTGTGCCTTGCAAACCTGGGCGGTCTTCTCTCTTCTCGTCTCTTGCTGCTGGTGTCAGCTGGAGGACGCCACGACGGGCCCTGGCCCCAGCGGAGGGAGAAGGGTTCCAGTGGAGGGTTCCAGCGGGTGGGCGGCAGACTGACGACTTGGGAGTTGGGATTTGGGGCCTGGTGGGCTGGGCACGAGGGGTGTGGTTTACTCGGTAGGAGTTTAGGGGGGTCTTGGGGGTTCAGGTTTCCAATTAGCAGCAGGGACAGTGGAGGGAAAGTACATGAGCGAGCGACACGGGCGACCTGAACGGGCTACCTGAGCCACCGGGGGCGGTACACACGACCCGCCCGTACACGGGCCACAAGCCAAGGGTCGACGGGTACCCAGCTAGCGCCCTTGTGTACCTCTAGCCTGGCTCCCCGGTAGCCCTGGGTGCCCTGGAGCCAGGCAGGTAGGTAACTTAGTGATGGGGGCCGGCCCTGATGGGTTGGCCGCGGCGGGTGTGTGTAATGTCTGAGAAGGGAAGCGACGCTCCGCCAACGGCATGAGAGTCTCCAGAACGACCATCGAGCTACGCCTACGCCTACGCCGACGTCTACGCACGCAACCACCAAGCATGGGCATGGACTGACTTGACTTGGGGCTACGATTCTTTTTTCTCTTAATCGTCTCCTCCTCCTTTTATTCTTCATGTCCCGACATCTCTCCTCCCCCAATTGACGCTCTCCCCCGACCACACCGTGAATCGCTGTCGAGTACCTGCGCCCCAGCTCTACGCCAGCCTCAAGTCACCCTCCCACGATCGACGACCACCCATACAACTAACTACTACGGTCCACTGCAAAATCTCCTCCTCCGGCTCCCCTCGTTGAAAGCTGCCCGGCCGGTTTCCTTTGCTCGGCTTTGCTTCTCAGTCATGGCCCTGCCCTGTTCTCGAGTTCACTGAACAAACGCCAGCTGCCATTGTTGCCAATAACAGCAGCCACACAGCAACCAGTGGCTTACAGCAACAAGAGGGAGGCACTCCACTTACACCAACGCAACAAAACTTCCAAACTACCACGTTCACGTTCACCTCACTTGGAGAACATCGCAATTCACCTTAACCTCAGCTCGGCCCACCTTGATAGCGAGCCCAGCTTGCTTACATCACAGTCCCCCCCGCCAAAGACGTCTTCTCCCCATGTCGTTTGGCATCCCACCCTCGACTTCGCTCTTCCTCCCCTCTCCCGTTCACGGCTCTGGCCACAGGAGAGCGCTTCTACCTCCGCCAGGAATCGAACTTCCCAAGCTCCCCCCTCTCTCTCACAACATTGCTTGTTTAGGGAGCGGGTTGAGAACCCCGCCGGTCGACGACATGAGCACCGCCTTCCAACCTACGCTGGCTCCCTACGACAGCCATGCGATGCACAACTACCCGCCCTCGATGCCCCAAGCGAGCAGGGCAAAGGTTGCCGCCGTCAACGATTCTCGAAACCCGCAATACTATCGCTACCCTTCTCAGCAAGCACCTCAGCAGACACTCTCTCAGCAGCAGCCACAGCAGCAGCAAGCCCTACAGGTCCCTTCAACTACCCAGCATGCCTACAGCTCGGTCTCCACGACAACACAGCCCGGGTCGGTTTCCAGACAGACAACCAGGCCTTCAACTCCCGCTTCGGGATCCATCGCGAGCGTGCAGAACGACGGGCCCACCTCTCGAAGGGGCTCTGAGACTTTGATCTACCACAGTCTACAAATACCCAAATGCATCAGTCCCACTGGTGGAAACTTGGCAGACTTTGCCGCACAGGTAAACTTGCACAGCAATTACCACGATCAAGTGCCAACTAATTTTTTTTTAGATGACATGTCTTTTTTGGTTCGAGTCCATCGAAGGATTAAATCAGGCCCAGTCAATCCGCTCAAAGCCTGCCAACGCCCTGGTCCCTCGATTGCCTACTCTAGCCAAGCCCTATGATCAGTTTCGAAAATGGGTATTGAATGTCTTGTCTACCACACAAGTGACGCAGAATGTCATCCTTCTCGCCTTGCTCTTCATTTACAGACTAAAGATGTCGACTCCTCAGATCAAGGGTCGTGCTGGTAGTGAGTACCGTCTCCTGACGGTAGCTCTGATGCTCGGAAACAAGTGTAAGTGGTGGATTTTTTTTTAATAAAAATATGCACATTACGCAAGGGGGACGTATAACTGACTTGAATACAGTTCTGGATGACAACACTTACACCAACAAGACGTGGGCTGAAGTCTCATGTTTCGCAGTGCACGAAATTCATGTTATGGAAGTCGAGTTCCTGAGCAACATGCGATACAACCTCCTCGCCACCAAGGACCAGTGGGAGGAGTGGTTGGACAAGCTGGCTTGTTTCCACGAGTACTATGAGCGAGCCGTTCGGATCCCAGCGTCACCCGTTCATGTACCCTCGCCGACTAACAAGTCCTACCACTCCCCGATCCCATCGCCTACGAGCACAATGCACCCTGCCGCGAATCTCCCGATCACGCCCACGGTTAACACTAACTTCTCTCCGAGCTCGAGCCACTCGCAGAACTGGAATGCCTACCAGGCTAACACCGTCTCTCCCTTGGCTACGAAGCCTACGATTCAGTTCCCCATCAGTCGCAAGCGCAGTCCCGAAGGAGATGCCATCGATCACCCGGCCAAGAGACCAGCTCCTCCCCGTGCTCCCCCAATCGTGGCGATTCCGGTGGTTTCTTCGAGACCCAGCAACGGACCCTCCGAGACCTCACGGCTACCCGTTCCCCACCTCACTCTCGTCACAGAGCAACCGCCTCAGCCTCAACCCGTCCAGGCTGCGTTCTCCAGTGGCAACGGATACGCTCAGGCTCAGGCTCAGGCTCAGGCACCACAGGCCATGGCCCCAGCCCCCCAGGGACACGTCTCTCTCCCTCCCCTACAGCCTGGTGTTCGTGCCATGGCTACTGTCTATCAGCCAACTCCTGCCACCTTGACTCAACAACCAACTATTCCGGCGACGACAGCTGTTGCCATGGCCCCGGCTGCCTACCCTGCTCACGCACCCATCAACTTCAACACTCCTGGCAAGCATCACAGCCCTGGAGGCCTCGCCCAATACACCTCATCACCAATGCCTGATCACTTTAGTCAGGCATCTGCCGTGCCCACCCCATTGGTTCACACGCCCATTTCCAACTCTCCGAGCGTCTACCTCCAGCAGCGGCCCAGCCCATACAAGCCAGTTCGTCACGTCAACACTCTGCTGTACCCGCCCCCGTCGGCGTCCCTGGATCAGTACCACCTCTCTGTGCCGGTTCCACCAACACAGATGCACTACCAGCCCCTCGGCCGACGAAACGACCTCCGCACTGGTATTGTCCCCGAGTTCCTTGTCTTCAACCGAGGTCAGCAACAGCAGCTGCCTGCCCAGGGCCTTCCCCAAGGGCACTATCCGTCCTAGGGGTGGCGGATCGGCACGGGGCGTGGTTAGGGATAGCCTCCCTGAAGAGCTTATGGGGCCACAGAACCTGAGCTTCACAGAACCCTCCATATTGGAGGCAATCTGATTGTGTTACTTTAATTTTCACTCTTGTCTTTTCTTGTTAGATTTTTGCATCACATTGCATTGCATGGCATTCGGCGTTGGGCAGGAACGGACTTGGCTTGGCCAAATTGCCAGGCCGGACTCGGCTGGGATAGGGATAGGGACGCCGAAGGAGCACTACGGATGCATTTAAATTGGAGTTTTGTTTTGATTGTATTTTTTTTTTTTTTTTTTCACCTTTCGAGAGATGCATCGGTCGGTTTGGTTGACGGACCCAGGAGGGAAAAGAGCGCGAGACAGTACCTCGCAACATGTCAGTACGAGGGATTCTACAGCTGCCTATAAATTGAGCAGCAATATGGAATGAGTCCAACCGGATTTGCAACCACTGAATAGTGAAGGTAGATAGACGCATGGTCAGCGATGGCGGCGTATAGATTCAAATCGTCGACGAAGGATCAAACGAATTGATTGATGGTGCCTAAGGGCAACATTCAGTGGCTGCATTTTACTGTTCCAATCCTCCCATGTTCAAATGTGACAATGACGTGTGTAGTTGATACTGAAAGTGGATAAGAGCTATGGTTTGGGGTTTTGGTGATGTACCAGGCTCCCCTGTCGAGAGAAACACCATGAAGTTAGAATATGGTGATGGGAGGGGCTAATGAAGGGGCTATGATGTCAAGGCCAAGGGCGGTGTGTGAACGGACAGGAAAGGTGGGAAATAAACAAATGAAGCAAAGGGAATGGAGAGGCGATTATTACGTTAGGGATGGAAGTGGATGGAGGTGGATGGCGATGGTCAAGGGTAGATTAGGGTAGGTAAGGCATGTATCATGTATGTATGCGTGGAGAGTTAATCAGGGACAAGTGAGGGTAAGGAATGGAGCAATTAGCCTTGGTTTACGGACAAACACGAGGGAGAGGGGATACGGTGTGTGTTTTCATTTTTCATTTTTCATTCTTCGCGGGGCGAGTGAGCCAAGGCAATACGAGTCGTGATAATTAGCAGCAGAACAGAGTAAGCGAGCAAAGCGCCGCCGTTCAATATTGCAACTGCAGACAGCGTCTCGACCATGATTTAGTCGAGGGACCAGTCGGTGGTAGCGACAAGCGTTTAGTGCCAAAGCGGATCTAGCGTCGGCCCCAGCAGTCCAATAGCCCCCAATAACTGGTGCGCTATACCCTTTTTTCCTGCCCAGCAACGACACGGGACCCACGACTGGAAATAACCGGCCAATCACGCGCCGCCCAGCTGCCCACTGCCACCGCCCCAACGACGGCCCAGCAACGACTCCTGTTCTCCCTCATCTTCCCACGCCCGACGCAACGCCTGAAGCGCGAGCTGAGAGAGAGACGGTCAGCGACGACAATTTTTCTTTTCCTTGTCGGGGACGCACCTTGCGTTTGTTCACTCGCTTTCTAATATTTTATCTTCGCCCGACCCGCCTCTCTTCCCCGACGACTTCGTCTCCCTTTGCGCCCCCGCGCGCCTCTCGTTTAGCCGCCGTTTCCTCCCGGTAAAGAAAGGGGCCGTCTTGCGTAACCCTCGACGACCTTGACGACGACAACGACCCAGCGTCTCGAACCCGCCGTTTCGCGCACCCCCAGGAGACGTCCCGACCTTGCGTGGTTTTTTTTCTTGGTCGCCATCAACGAGCGTCAATCGATCGTCGACGGTTTAAGGCTTTGGTGGAGGACCTACCCCCTGTTCAGCCCTGCCACGGATCTCCGGCGCGTTCTCGAGATCGACTCATTTCGCTCGACGCCCTCGCTCGCTCGTATCCGAAAACCCTCACCCACGGCGACGACAGTCGACGACTTTGCATCTGATTCGATCCTGGCGACTATTTGACACGCCCACCCAATTCCGAGAGACCCTTTCAACCACGACGATCCCAGGCCCGCAACGGCCTCTGTTCGCCTATCATGTCTGGCTTCGGTGACTTCACCAACATTTGCGAAATCACGGCTCTGCCACTATGCGCTTCCATCGGTCCTGTCCTCTCGTCCAACGGCCGCGTTGGCATCGAGCCCGATTGCTATGCCCGAAACATTGAGGTTGCCAACACAATCATCTTTGAGGGCGCCGCTTGCGCCATGCACATTGTCGCCTTGCTCATGACTGTTATTATGATTCTGCACATCCGATCCAAGTTCACCGCCGTCGGCCGCAAGGAAATTCTCAGCTTCTTCTACCTGTACATGCTTCTCACCTGCATATCTCTTGTTGTCGATGCCGGCGTCGTTCCTCCTGGAAGTAATCCGTACCCGTACTTTGTCAGTATCCAGAATGGCTTCAGTAGCGCGGTTATCACATGTCTCCTCATCAACGGTTTTGTCGGTTTCCAGCTGTATGAGGATGGTACGCCCATGTCGGTCTGGATGATGCGCATCTGCTCCACCGTCGCCTTTGCCATCAGCTTCCTTGTCTCCCTTGCAACCTTCAAGAGCTGGGCTGGACTGGGTCCCACCAACACCGTCGGTCTCTTTGTCGTCCTTTACATTCTAAACGCCATCCAGCTGTTTGTCTATGTTGCCATGCAGATTCTCCTTGTCACACGAACCCTCCAGGACCGCTGGCCCCTCGGAGACATTGCCTTTGGCATCTTCTTCTTCGTTGCTGGTCAGGTTCTCATGTATGCGTTTAGCAGCAAGATTTGCATTGCCATCAGCCACTACTTTGACGGTCTGTTCCTCGCCACAATCTGCAATCTTTTGGGTGTCATGATGGTTTACAAGGTATGTTTATCAATATCGGGCTTGACCAGGAGAAACATTCGAGCTAACAAAATAACAGTACTGGGATTCCATCACAAAGGAAGATCTCGAATTCTCCGTGGGCACAAGGATGAACAACTGGGAAGTCAAGGAGCTGCTTCCCGAGGACGAGCGACGTGCCACCGTCTTCTCCGAGGATCCCTACGGCCACTCGAGCTCTTACGATCTCCCCTACTCCCCCAGTAACCAGCGATACTCGACCAAGTACTAGAGTTCTCGACGGAACCAGAGTGACACTCAACATTTTACGCCTTTCATGAGTCGGATTGCATTTTTTTTTTTTTCCTTTTTTTAGCTTCTTCTAACAGACGCCCGGCCTCATCCTAGCATGTTGGCGGGGGGAGTATGTGCAACTATGCACCGAACATATTCTTTTCTTTTCCGGGATTGACATTGCGTGGCGTTTCAAAGGATTATACCGAGGCCAGGGAACCGGGGCAACTTGATGCAGGCACTCGAGGGACGGGGTTGCACAAGCCCCCAGGTATCAAATCAAGAGGAGAGAGAGAGGCAAAGGCAGGAAATATCATGGCAGCGAGGAGGCATTGGTATGGATAATACTCTATGGGGTGTATTAATAATGGAAGAGAGGGGTGGATGCTGGGTGACAGCAGAAGTCAGCGGTGGCACGGGCATATATATATAACGAGTATGCTGTCATATACGTATACCTTCAAAGAGTAGCATAGTTTTGGTCACAGCAGAATTGAAGCAAAGTTTCGAACCAGTGGTAGTTTCCATACCAGTGAGCCAGAAATGGACGAGTTATAGTGCGCAGAGGTGCGCGCGTGATGGACCGGATGCAGCTAAAAAGGGACGAGTATCGAAGCACATGCAATGGCACAACCTAATCACGCAAGCTGGGCGTGGAAGTCGTCGCCATGATCTGGGCGGCGGGTTCCGACGGGCGTGGTCTACCTCGGCGGGACAAGGTCGGCTCCCCTGGCGCGAGTATTTTATTTTTTGCCTCATAATCAAACAATTATGTTGGTTTGTTAGGTCAAACGCTGCGAACAAGATTAGGAATGGAAATGCATACTAAGTTGGGACAAGTATACGAGACCGCCAGCAGGGTTCTGGCCTGAACCCGGCCCAGACTGTATCTGCAAGATTATCCCACTTGTCGGACCTGGTTGGGTTAGGTAAGCGGATTCTAGCTGGCAGCTGGATGCATAGTCTTTTTTTTCTCTCTCTCTTTGGGGTAGAAAGGGTATTGCCCGCCAAGATAGGCCGATCCCAGTCCCCTTTGTCCCGGTTTCCACTTATTCTCAGTTTACTAGTTCTTTTTGATCCCCCTTCTCCTCGGACTCGGAACGTCAGTGCCAACGGACCAAACGACTATTCTGTTACAGTCCACATGCTAGCGACTTTTTTTTTTTAAAATGTCTCCCCTTCGCAGGCCCCTCTCTCTCGCGCTCTCACTCGCACAAGTGGGTCGCCACTTATGACCAGGGGGTGGTTTCGCTGGGATCTTTTAGCACATACATAGTACATTGGAACAGGGCAGCAGTGCAGCTACGGGCGCAGAATAATGCAATGCAATAGTTTGGTTTGGGGACTTGTGGTACATGAGAAATACTATGCTATTTTACTTTTTTTGTTGGGACCCCTCTCTTTCCCCCTCCCCATACCGACTGCTACTGGGAGGTGCATCAACACGAGGCAAGGCTGCAATGCTCGTTTGTATCTTCTGGCATTTCGCGCCGAATTTCCGAAAGCAGTGAGATGAACCTCGAGTTGGTCCCGCGAACAGGGAACAATGGAAAACCGAGACCGAAGCGAACGAACGGGACGGGGGTGTGTGTGTGTGTTGGTCGGGGGGACCAGGGG
>NAGG01000230.1:0-120286 GCA_003031705.1 Calonectria naviculata | reverse complement strand
GGATGGGAGGGCGAGACAGGCCGCCTCCCTTTTCCCTTAACGGCGCCGTGCTTGGGCGAGGGCGTCACTCGGGCGCTGGCAGAGGGAGACGGCCGACTGAAACCCACCAGAGTCTGACGCGCCAACAGCGCCTGCTGGCTCTGCCAGTGCTCGCAGACATCTCCACCGCCAGACGCCCGCGGATCGATTGATCATATTCCACACATGGCCGCGCCCCACTCCCCTTCGCTGTGCCGCGCCTGGGCTGCGACTTTGCAGCTAGTTCAGCCTCCGCACTGAACGGAGCGGTCTGACTCTGATGTCCTCCTGCAGCCCAGAGGTCAACCATTGAATCAGAATGGACGGACGCCAGCCAAAGTAAAAAACAAAAACAAAAACAAGTAAAAAAAACCCAAAATGACACCAACCAGGATGCCTGCCTGCGAGACAGCGCGCAGTGCACTGTCGCTGCGCGTAATGATGACCAGCGAGCTGAACACCCAAAAAGAAAGCGCCTCGCGCACAACTCTGCTTTCTTGGTGCAGGTGGAAATTGCGCTCAGCCCGCCAGTCGTCCCGGTTCGCGTGAATCAGGCCCCATCGACGCTCCGTTGCTGCCCGTCATGCGCGTTTGAAAATGCGAACCATTTCTCCCCCCGCGGGGTTTTCTGCGTCCAGAGAGCGCCTCTCAAGAACCAGCTCGGACAGAATGGCCTCCACTATCAAGCAGCCAAACGCCGTCGACTGGCAGCCCGGCTCTAGCGCCAGCCGCCCCCGGAGCTCCGCCTCCCAGCTGACAGCTGAGCTCAAGGCCGCAAGCGCAAGGGGCATCATCCTCAATCCTGCCTCGAAGACTCCATCGACCATTGGCTCGCTGGCCGATACTCGAACACAAAATTTCCCTTCAACCTGGCCAGCACGCCCGAGCAACCAACCCAAGCAAAAGAACGCGCAAACAACCCGCCCGACGTCAACGGGTTACCTCGACTTCACTCAAGCCTCCAGCGGGGAGTCTGCGCTGGACGAGTCAGTCCGCCGCTCCAACAGCCACCAAAAAACCCTGCAAAAGAGTATGGACTGGGAGCGCTCCATAACGGTCCCGTATCAGCAGAAATTTTCGCGCTCGGCACGAGATGACGAATTTTGGAATCAAGTCAGTCGCAAATATTCGACATGGTGACGAAGCCACTTGTGCCTGCTCGATTCGAGGGCAACCAGCCCAACAATGCAACGATGGAACGGCCTCTATAATAAAATTGGGTTGCCAAGGGGGCGCCCTGGGGAATACCGGCGCGTGGAGTCAAGGGTCTGGACGTCTGTTTTTGGACGGCGTCAAAAGAATACCCCGACAGCTTGGAATCTTGGTGCTTATTCTTTTTTCCTCTTTGCCAACAGCGCTACAAATCTTTCTTCATGCATCATTAGCCATCCGAATTTAGAACCCACCATCTGTTCCCGCTCACCACCATGATGATCACAGGCTCTCTGCAGCGAATTCGGCGGGTTGTCATTTATGATGGCCCTGCCAACACCAAGCGTCGGCTACATTTGTTTTCTCTCGATAATTCTTCTCAAAAATATTCTAGTTTAGTGGTGTGGGCGTTGTCTTAATTTCTGATGCAATTCTTTAATATTTCTTTTCGTGTCGTGTTCCAACCGAATGAGCACCGCAACCATCCACGTGACTCTATCCCCAAATCGAGCGGTTGCGGCTGCGGCTGTGGGGGCTGGAGAGCGATGCGGCGCAGTGTGGCTAGGCCGTGTCCGGGTGTCCGTGGGTCCGGATTCCACGGCCCAAGTCCGCGCCGCGCCGGACTGTAGTGGCGAGCTAACTCGTCTTTGCCTAGAGCATCCAGTCCTTATCCTGACGTAAGATGGGGGATTTAATTAATACTGAAATTTTAACACCAAATTCTACAACTCTGCTGAATGGTTTGATTTTGCTCGCGGGTTGGGCACCAGGGGAGAAGAAAAAACCCGACCAACGCGGTCCGGCGTTTTTTGGGCCAATCGTGGCCAGAGGCAGAGAGGGGCTCGAGCATCAATCACCTGACGAGGCTGTCGGGCTCCAACAGCCAACAGCCAACGACCAACAGGTCAGCCACCAACAGGAAAGAAAGCCAAGACGCGTCCGATCTCCGAGGGGCCAATGTGAGTGGTTTGTTTTTTACTTTTTGATGCATGCAGTCCCAGAAAGAGACAAGAATACGAATACGAAACCCTTTCCTGGAAGAAAGGGACGGATTTACCATGGCCGCACCGTGTGGTGTTTGGGCACTGCATCGAAAATCTCGCACCAGGTCAATTTTTTTTGGGGCCTCACTCCATGGGGACGGGCGCACTCAATGACACCGACAGAGGGGAAAGCGTGTCATGAAACCGGTGCCAAGACACCGACTCTGACTCAAGGATGACTCTTTTTTAATTTGAATCAATGGAATTGCAAATTCAATTCGTCCAGTCTCGAGTAACTGCATGGTACTAACGCACTTTGTTTTCCTTCTTTTTTCTCAAGACTCTCCCAAGCCCAACCACGCCCACAGCACCTGCTTGCTTTGTCATCCTACCCAAGTTTCTCAAAAGTTTGCAAAACACCAATTACGCTACGCCAGAAACAAAACGACAAACAAGCCCAGAGCCTCAACCAATAACGAAACTCCAATCTGCCACATGCCTCCGCCAAGATTGTCTTGAGCCTGCACCTTTAGTTCGGCGCTTCGTCGTCCGCCCAGTATGAAACCCTCTCAAAGGTACCAGCCATAGCTTCACGCACCGCCAACGCTTGCTCGTCCTCTATCATTACAGCTGTTTCGATAAACATGGGCTTCTTCCTCCTCTCAATCTCCTGGAAGGAGAGGTCGCCTCCGGCGTGCTCCCGACTGCAGACCCACGTGTAGCCCACCCAGTGCGGCAGCATCATCTCCACCTGCTCAGTCAGGACGGGCCCGCAGTAGCCCCAGACGTGGATCCGGAGATCTCGCAGCGCCCCTCCGTCCGCCCTGTTGAACATGGCCAAAGCGGCGTTGGAGCTCGTCGTGGAGGCAGCCAAGACCCGCTGGCCAGGTGTCTCTTCATACATGAGCCTCTCCTGGCTATGTGACCGCGGCCTCGGCGGACAGAGTTCCGAGAAGCAAAGGTCCAAACAGGCATGCCGCAGTCGACGCATTTCGCTCAAGAGCCGGCAGGCCTTGGCCTTCTCCGCATCACTGACAAATTCAGACAACGACGTGTCCAGTGACTCGAGCCAGGGGCAGCGCCGGGCGATTTTCTGCATTTCTGCCACAGAGAAATACCCACGACGCCAGGTACCGCCAGTCTCCTCGGTCGAATGAAAACGAAGCCGCTTCAAACTTGAGCCGTGCCGAGAAAGCACCGCGCTGAGTGAATTCTCACCGAGCGTGCCTACCAACTCCAGCGTTTCGAGTGGCCGTATTTTGCGAAGGAGCTGCGACACTGCGTTGTCCAAATCGCTGCGATTCTGGCAGTTGAACGGCAGTTTCAACCTAAGTGCTTCAAGGCTCTCGAGGTTGCTGCTATCCTCCTCGATTACCCTGGTCAAACTTCGGATAGTTTCAGCTGATGCTGGGGTCGTGAAAGTCAGGTCGCGGAGGTTGTCGAGCGACAGCTGATAACTCCATGCCTTTAGGCTAAGGGGTGAAGTTGTCACGAGTGTAGGAACGAGCCTTTTACTCATTGGCTCAGAACCTTCTTCCCTTCTAGGTGTGGATTGAAACTGTGCCTCCAGCACTTCAATGGGAGATGGCACATCCTGCATGTCGCTTAGAAGGAACGTGGGCCATCTTTCAAACGGCCAGCCCCAGGTGGAAATTGACTCAAGATTCGGTGCCGAAGCAAAAAGATTGTACATGAGTCTATAGCAATTCATATGGTTGTGAAAATGGTCATCCGCCATTGTCTGCACGCTCAAGGTGCGGAGAGATGGCGATCCCAACAATGTGTCCCAGCTGTCTTCAAACCTGTCATCGATATAACTTGCCGCAGATTCCATGATGTACACGTGAAGTCGAGTATTTGGCAAATGCTCGTGCAATGTTTCCACAATCAGAGCAGGAACCTGGCTGCCGCAACTCCAGGATAGGTCCGTGAGACCAGTGAGGGAGCGAAGGAACTCGGCCAGGGGCCTCCACAACATCTCTACATCAGACATGATCTCCGAGTGCTCCATGGGGTGACCAGTCCTGGCATGCATGCGATTGAACGTCTTTGGTACCCGGCAGAGCTGTTGGCCGAGGTCTACTTGCGCGCATGGCTCGATGCCGTCATCAGAACGCGTGGTGGTCTTGTTTTGAGATGGTCTGCTGCGTGTGGACGTGGCCCACCTCATCCGGCCCGCCACCCGCAACTGCTTGACGGACGGGGCGGCTGGACCGAGCACTCTGGACAGCTCCGGCAAGTCCCGTATCAGGCGGCCCACGTTGCTGGCCTCGAGATTGATGTTTGTGAACCGATACCTGTGGCTGATGGCGGCAAATTGCCTGTTGACGAGGGAGAATGATGCCACGTCTCTGGTGCTTCCGCCTTCCGGTGCCAAATAACTGCAGATCTCATTGAGAAGCTCTGGGGAGAGGTTCAGAATGCTGGCCATGGCGGCTTTGCTTGCGTCTGAGACTGGGGGGTCAATCAAATGTTGTGAAAATGAAGCTTCAATGGATGGGTTAACTGAGTTGGTTACGTTTTGCTGGGCATCGCGGCTCCTCTATCCGTCTTATCAGAGACGCGCAAGCCTTGCCATTTCAGCCTAACGGGGCCAGCCGTCCGATGATTGGCCCCCCAAAAAGAGCTCAGCATCTGACTGCGATAATCTCACTACATGGTTGCCATGTTTCACCTCAGCGCTTCCCTGGCGGCCCCCGATCGATTTGGCTGCTTTTTCTCACCACCTTATTCTGGGCGCAACATTCTGGGATTGCCAACTGACCAAGGTAATCATTTCCCCTTAGTTCACTGATCGTCTTGGTTGAGCCTCAAGGCTGCTTTGTCGGCATCCACTCTCTCCATGATGGAATTAATTTCATAAGCCCCCCGCCTATGTAGCGCCCGAATGAAGCCATCCCCCCTTATCGACGCTTCACTCCATGAAGATGCAAACCAGGTGATCGAGGCAAGGGGTCCCTGCCATGATAGCTCGTATCGAGAGCCAGCTCCAGAGTCACGCCAGTCACGCATATATTGGTGGCGAATATTCCTCCGTGATCACTTTCGAGAGCAGGCAGGCCAGGTGAGGCGGCCCATGAGGCGGTCTACGAGGCGGTCGATGAGACCGAGACCACTGACTTTCAACAAAAACCCCCACAGATTGACCCTTCTCTCCCCCCACAGTATTCCCAGTCTCGACCTTTCGGCCCAGCTTGACAGGGTCTAGGCGTGTCCAAATGTGCAAGTCCAGATGCAACATTGCAAAGTTACAATTTCCCAGGGGTGAGGGCACAGCACAACCCAGCCCTCAGCTGCGGTCGGTGAGGGCACTGAAACAGAGACTGGGAGGCCTGTATACCTTCCGTGGGTCATTTCCAGCTTGCGTTTTGCCCATCTACATCATTCTGGAGGCATGTAGAAGGGTGAAACGGTTTCCTTGCTTGCCCATCTGCCCAGCTGACGAGAGTCAAACGCCACAAAGCCCAACTCGGCTGCCATCCTTTCTCCCCCTCTCTTGGCCTCTGCCAGGCCGCATGTTTTCGCGTCATCTTTCAATGACTCGGTGGCTTCATGAATAATAAAAACAACGCGCGTCGAGAACTTGTAGCATGATTTACGCCCAAGATGGCTTGTACATTTCCTTGTTTTGCACAATTGACAAGAGACTATACCATGACAATCTCCTTAAGGCGGCGCCGTAACTGTCTGCTCAGCTCTCTCTTTGTTTGCTCTAGCCAGCCACGATGGGTCATGGTGTGTGTAACTCCCAGTCCCCATAGTGACATTTGTCTCCTCTCTTCAGGTAGTCACTGCCAACGCCCACGCAGATCTTGCCAGCCAATGTGATGTTTTCCATGCATGCTTTCTAGGGACGGACTCTTCTCTAGCCCTCGTCTTGGGGGCTGAAATCTCTGCTAGTCAATTCCAAGGGTTTTTTTTGGGTGAGTCTCTAGCTACTTGGTGGCGGCTCTCATGCTCAATGTTACTCTTGTAAACTCACACCTAGCCCCTGCTACATCCAGTTACTGAGCGCGATGGCCATGTCCGAGACATTCTCTTCAGATCGAGCGCGGCAAGCGCATTGTGTTTTATTTTCATCAATGGATCCCAAAGGTTCCTCGGGCGAGAGCGACATGCATATGGCGAACAATCGACAGAGGGTGCTGGGGCCAGGTGGACCGGCTGATGGAGGCCGACCCCCTGCGAGGAAGGCCTGTCCTGGACAACACCCCAGCCAGCCATTGACGACATGTTTCATTGTCGGCCTATTTGCATTTCCTGCATCCGGGCAACATTCATTGGCTGTCAATTGTTGTTATTGCTGTTATTGCGGTGGACTGTCAGCATGGTGTTGATAGCTGTCTCAGTGAGGACAGGGGTTATCAATGGACGAAGAACTGATGGTGGGGCAGTTGATGGGGATGGCTACCCCGCGCCCATCCGCCATGGTGACCCGAGCTCACGGTAACTCTAGACCAGGGTGAGCGATGGCCCACAATGACAGTTTGGCACGAGGGATCAGAGATGGCTACTAAGATCACGACCCCTGCCCAGACGTAGCGTACGTGCGCGCGTGCGTGGAAAGCTCTAGAAACCAGGTTAATTTGGCTCATGGGCTGTAGTTCCAGCGGCAACCGCCCTACAAGTGGGCCTGGCAGTGGAGGAGGCTCTGCGCCGGTGGCCAGATCGTTGCAAAGTCCCGGGCGCATAGCGCGCGCCTACTGAGGCCTGTTTGTCGTGGCCAGCTTCGTTTGAGTCTGGACGGGACAGGGTGCGCCCCGGACCGAAAATGATGTCAAGTGTCTCACTTCTAAACCTCTAGCCCCTCACAGCGATCCTTTGCTCTTGACCGACTCCTAGCGTCGCGTTGGATGGGTGGAGAGCAGCCCGTTGAGGATGGCCAATGGCGTTCCTCGTCGCACACCGACCCTGAGGAAGTGCGAGTTAATCACAAGCCGTGGCACCATCCGCAGTAAGAGGGTTGTATCAGGGCATCTCCAGGGTAATTCTATCCGGAGTCAGACACCCGCCGCCATTGCTCGCGCATGTCGGGCGTGTTGTTTGCTTGTCTCAGTCGCGTCGTACGCAGAGTAATTGTAGGCTAGGGCGCATTCAAAAAAAAAAAAAAAAAAGGAAAAAGAAGGAAAAAATTATATCCCTCACCGAGAGGTCGCTCTCAGTCGTACATGCTATTACACATTAGGTAAACGAGCTGTTGCAGGTGACACCCAGTACACTTCAGGCATGAGAAAAAGAAATTCTCATCACGCGTCCTCGAATGTGCAACTTCGCTTAGCTTCGACAGCCTCACATTCCCAGGCCAACCCGGATAAAGAAGCAAATATGGTTAGATACGATGTGATGTCTGAAAATTCTCTGGCGGACCAGGGGCGTGTCGACTGCCGCTTCAACCCTGCCCTCCCCTCTGCTCCATTTTTGCGATCTCGATGCTAGCGCCCCCAAGCCACGTTCGGGGATCGGGCCAACGATCGACGAATAGCTCGCGCCTTATTGGTGATAAGCTTGAATACCCACCAATCACCGTTTGCAATAACTTTGAAATCACAAAAACGCCAAGTGCTGGGGCCGGGATTCATCGGATGCGGGAAGCAAGACATTGTTCCCCGGCTGCAACGCCCCTCAGCTTGCTGCGCCCGACACTCCCCTCTCCTGTGCAGCCACAGACGCATCGCCCACCACGAAAAGAAAACAGAGCCAATCTCTGAGCCAAACCTATACCAGGAATAGACGACCAAGCGGGCCATGTGTGCGACAGCGACATTTCCGCTAAAGCAAACATGTCAGCTTCACTCTGTACCGGGCGTGAAGTCGCGTCTGGATGCTCCCACCGTATGCAAAGGCAGCAACACGGCCGCCACGGCCTTGGCAGAGCATGGATGAGTGAAATGACGGCAAATGACGGCTCTGAGCATGTTGCCGCATTTCAGCAATGTGCAACGAGATGGTTTAGGCAGCAGCGATGGGTAGGCGTCAATACATGTTTGCCAGGCTGAGACAGATTTTGGGGCTCAGCCATCGCTCGCCAGTCCATTACCCTAGACAAAGCGGGATGATTCCCATTGTGCCACACTACGTTGCGGCTCTTGCGGTTTCTTTGCCATGATTTCGGTCCGGCGAGCGTATCGGTAGGAACGGGCCGCTCTGGCACGCGCTCTCATCTTGCGCTGGATGAGTGCTAGCTACAGAAGAGGCAGCAAGCGCGGTGTCTCGCGTATCGTAGGGCTCACTCAGGGCCCCCCTGGCGGGGTGGGGAAGGGGGCTCCGGGCTCGGCCCCGTTGCCAGCGCAGTCAATGGCTCGGATGGGGGGACGACGCTCCTTAGACTGTCACACTGTGATGTGATGTGCTTTGCAGGGTGGCCCCTCCAAGACAGCTCCGCCATCTCCCGTTGGACGCGTAACTATCCCGTCTCTGGCATGGCGGCCCATCAACAGACAGGAACCCCCCCATGGCTCCACTCCTCGATCCTCCTAGCACGGAACGGTCCGTCAGGCTCGGGGCAAAGTCATCGTGAGAACCTTGACCAAGCAGGGGCCCCCCTCCCACCAGCGCGACCATGTGGGTGGGGCACTGCCCATCGCATCGAATGCCACCGTCCATCATCCATCCCTTTGAAAAAAAAAAAAAAAAAAAGATTGCTCATTCGCTGCTTCACGCCCATCTCAGTCTCGGAACCTTGCCGTCAACTCTGTTGCAATGTCCATGGCCATGGTACCGGCCTTCAACGTCGCATCGCCCTCTTCGCCTCGAATCGGGAAACGAGAGGTGCATTCCGCCGCTGCTCAAGAGACTTGGTCCGTGGAGAGAGGTCACCCAACCTCCCAATCAACGATGCAGATGGTGCCACTCTTGGTGCCCACCAAGACCTGCGGTTGTGCCCGGGTGACAAGCGGTACTTGGAGAGCTCAAATGCAAGGGTGGACGAAGACGGTGTGGGCTGCAGTCCTTGTTTCGTCCAAACGAGCATTCGATAGCTCATCGTTACTCAACGGGATAGGCAGCACCGCCCATTTCCTGCGCGTCGGCGAATCTCTCGGCGTAGCAGAGTCTCGTAAAGGCTTTACGGGAAGCCTGCAGGCTGTTGATTATATCTACTTGTGGCGTGGGCCCAGGAATATGCTGTTAATGATCATATTTGGCGTTGCGCAGAGGGTCTGGCAGTGCAAACCCTCCAAGCATGATGGTGGAGCCACGCCGGCGCGATATGTGTTCTGGTAAAATTGCGCCGCATGTCCATGATCCCTGCACTTCACAGAACCACCTCGCCGATCCAGAATCTTTCAGACCGCTCTGGGAGTCGTGGACCCAAGCCGTCTCACTGCCGTCCAACGGGGAAGTCTAGAAGGAGTGTTGTGTGGGGGGGTGCAGGCAGCGATGAATTGCGCCAGTCAAGACTTCCGGAGACACTCGGAGGCAGAAGCATGCGAGTAGAGCAGCTCCCTACAAGCCAGGAGGCCATGTAATATGTAGATCCCCTCTTTGACATGACAGCCGTGGCGGCCCATGCCTGACTAGGCTCTGTAAAGACCCGCATCGTCGAATTAGAGAGCCCAATAACCGAGCAATTGCGGACCATGAGAAACTGAGAGGCCCATTCGGGCAGGTCTCACGCCAAGTCATAGAAACCAACAGAAACAAGGCTGAGGGCAGTTCTCAGGCCCCCGTGGGGAGCGTGGGTCGGGCAACTGGGAGGCCCACTACGTGGCACAAGCCCCGATGTTCGTCGGGCATGAACGGGTCGACACAGGCGCCATGTTCATGCAGTTGCCGTCGCAGCATATTGCTTTGGGGATTTTAAACCCAGCAAGAATGGCTGTGTCTCTGTTGGGGCTACGCCTTCGTGCCCCTCACCCCATTGTCGTTGTCGTTAGCTCTGTTGTCTCAAGTCCGGAAACGGCAGCTTGATGGAGAGGTTGAAAAAAAGCGGGTGTAACCAGATCCGGAAGCTGCGACATCAGATGTTGCCCGACTATCAAGGCCACAACAAAACACCAAGCCACGTTTTGCTTGTATGGGGCGCTATTGTGTGCCATCGGGTGCGTACTCAGATACGAGACCATGGTGTCACAGACCAAGGTTGGCCACGGACGATGGGAGAGACAGACAGGGGCTGTGATGATCCAAGTCTAATGAAGAGATATCACCTAGAACTGGACCGGTGAGGAAAAAAAAAAAACCCTAGACATGTGTTGGATACGAGACTCTTCCATCTGCCCACTTGGACTAGTGTTGTCTCATACGAACCTAGTGTCGATCAATAAGTGGCCAATCACTATTTGGCAACAAAACGCGGCAACAAAACGACTGGTAGGACCAGGAAGATGGATCTCGCGAGTGCCTACCACTTTATGACTTGTTGCAACGGCGTGCATGGTCATGTATCAGGTACATCCGAAGTCACCAGTACTGGTACCTGCCGGTACATGGCACTGGGAAAGCAAGACCAGGGGTGTCCGCTTCGGAGAACTGACAGAATCTCAACTGCAGGAGCCCGTTACCGCCTGTTCCCGGGAAGCGCGGGAAAGCCCTGTAATAGTGTCCTTGTGAGGCAGATCCTCAAGCCACGTCTCATTCCACTGAGCAGCATCATCGGCCAATGTCTCTTGCAAATGTTGTGGGCGGCCGCACATCCCGTCCCCTATTGAAACTGGCATTTGCATCTCCTTGGAGAACTGTATGATCATCGAACCAAGCCTCCCTGTCATATTCTTCCACGGGCCAATTGCGAGTGGCATGGCTCGCATGCGCTCGTATCCCAACGGAGACAACCAGCCAATGTCTCACTGGTTGGACCAACATGCATACACATGCAGCTAAACTAGATACTACGACGTGCTGCAGCTGGGATTGCAAAGGAGGGGCTAATTCACCCCCAGAGCCCCCGGGAAAAAGAAAGTCATCGAATAGCCTAGAAGCAACCTGGGCAGACGCCCCTAGGCGGCCCAACCGGTCTACGCCGGTCCATGCCAGGTCTTATCCCGGCACCCAGCTATGCAGCCGCAAGGAAAATCTGTTGTTGGTTGCAACGACACTGGGACAGTTTGTCAATCGGCCCAATGATACACACACGCACCTCAAGGGGGAGTGTTGCGTCGATACCTGTCCCCGCTTGCGACTAATCATCCTTTCAACCTAGAAATGCTTCTTTGAGAAAGCCAGACGGATCCCGCAAAACCTAGTCCGTCCAACCACGTCGTCGCAGCTTGAGTGATCTCTGGCAGGGATGTGCGCCATGTCTTATCCGTTGTCCCGCCTGAGCTACGTCCAGTCTCCCGCAGCACGTCCAAGCAGGGCGGAAAGTCACCAACATAGGGGAGGGCTTTCGGTGGAGGGAGGGTGTGCGCAAGTAACCCCCCGCTGCCTGGCCATCCCACAGCCAAGTGACCAGACATGTTCCCGTGTCACACGAGGCGAAGTTTTGGGACCCTCCTGGACTGGCACGGAAAGTAGCCAAGGTCCCCCACCAAAATTCACGCTACGTTCACGATGGAGCTCTGAAGACAAGTCTAAGCAGATGTGTCGCAGAGCCAATGAGATTTTCAATTGAGAAACTAGAACGGGGACCCGACTACCCTACATTGGGGGAGTAACACAACGGCAACAATGAGCCTCTATCGCTTTGTGAGGTCGACCAAGCTAAGTAGGCGACGGACAGTAGTCCTAGGGCAGAAGAGGGAGATCCTGTAGTAAGAAATAGGGATGCTCTCGATTGCAGAGTGCAACTGCCCCGACTCGGCCTGATGGAGAAAGCTAGAGGGGACCTCTGCCGAGTAATAATACAGATAATCTTCGTTTGGGCCAGGGGCAACGATCACGTTTACCTTTTAAAAGGTTAGCCAGCTGCTAGTATCCATTGATTCAGGGCAGGTTGTGCTCATACCGGGAATGGATCATGGAATACTGGATTGCCCCCAGAACCACCAATGTTGCCAGTGATCCCAGACAGATAACCATGCCTCATCTGATTGACTCGTCGTCGGTGCTGCTCCCGCGCCATGGTGAGCATAACGCCAACTAGGTAACGGAGACGTAACGTATGCATGGACTGAGAGGCTAATCAGTTTCCAGTTATGGTTATATGAAGGTATGGGTGATTGACTTACGACGGGATTGCAATGCGCTTGGAGGCATTTGCTGTTTCTCATGATGTGCCGTGCCACAAATGCGAGAGAGGGGCCGATGGGGCTGAAGGAGTAGAACTGGTCTACCTTGAGATCCTCGAAGAATTCAACGAAGTCGGGGTCGCTATCTAGCAGGAACTGAGGCGCTCTGAACGGCAAGGGGGGGGATGGTTAGTATGACAGCACCAACATCTCCCGAGGGGAGCACGTTACCCTGGGTGCCCGGCACCGCACGATCTCATCAGATCCGCCATGCCCGGTCTTGCTTCATTGGGGAATATCCAGCGACGGTCCCACGTCGCCTGCCGGATGTACTGCACCATGTAGTCGGTGGCTTCTCGATCCGGGTAAAGGAGCCTTGCCTCGTATTTTCCTCTGAAAAGCTTGAACCGCAAGCGGTCTATGAGTTTCCAGTTCCATCTCATTGACTTGGGAGGCACGCAGCCCTTGCGTTTCTTCGGTCGTCCAGTTCCGATTGGGGCGAGCACATGTCGCATACGGGACGCATCATCGTCCGGTGGGGGGCTGAGGGGTGTGAATTCAACGACGCTGCGAGCACGGGCTGTGGTCTGGTTCGTCGATTCACCAGGCTCGAAAGCCGTTGGGGATCGATCCGTGAGAGGAGGGGGAGTAGGAAGAGTTGAGAAAGCGGGAAGAACTGGGGGATCTGGCGGACCCGGAGGGCCTCGACCTCCAGGACCTGGCAGATTCGGAGAAGTTTGGAGGAACAGATGCTCACTTAGGTTGGTGCGAATGGGAGGCAACTCGTAATAAAGACGCTCAGCTTCGTTCATCACAAACCGTTCGGCGCCCCCAAGCTGCGTGTACGGGCTTTGTGGCTCCATACAGATGAGGGGCGTGATGCGTCGACGGCGCCGCGAGGAGAGGACGACTGGGGTTTGCGACATGTTGGCCGTTGGCCGTTGGTCGCGCTTGTGTGGTGTACGTGTAAGTGTAATGGTGGGCGCAAGGGAAGTGTAAGAGAGGTGCAAGAGTCGAAGTTGTGAGTTGCTAGAGGAAAGAAGGGGAGGCCACGATTCCGTCCTGATGTACGACCTTAATATACGTGTTTGCAAAGGCAACACGGGGAGGGGAAAGCAAATGACGAAGCACAGAAACGGCTACCTTTTACTGATTACGTTTCACTTGCAACCTTGTTTCTTTGAGACGCCTCAGACTGGCCGGCTTGTTCTACCCACTGCAAGGGAGCATTCAGAAACTTACTTGATAGCCTAGTGCCGTGTTTCCCAGCTAGGCTCTCTGAAGCTATACCGAGTTGCACAGCACCAGGTTCAGCGGCACTCTCCCTTGACGGCATAGCTGTGGGATTCGACTTAACCGACGTTGCAGAGCGTGCACCATTTCGCGTCGTATATGCAGTGTAGCATCGGTGAAGCCCTGAGAAGCTGGGCAGGCGACGATATCGGCCACTCCTCCAAGAGTGCACAATTGATTGAAATCATTGCGCTTGCACTGAGCTGCAGACCGGGAGACTCTTGTGGAATATTTCGTTTGTTGCTGCAGTCATTGAGGGTTTTGATTCAGGCCTGCATTGGTCCTTATACGCAGGCAGTTGCGTCGAATAAACGCTGAATGGAGGTGGGCAAATATTGCAATCTGTATCTCTTGCCCATCCATACTGCATTTGGGGCATGTAATTAAACAGCCAATTGGGAACACAAGCCCCGGAAGAGCTTCTGAGAGGCCAAATGTATTGGCTTGATAATGCTGACCAGCAAGCTTTGCATCAATTGCCCACCAATCACTCAGCCATCGCTATGCCCGAGGTGGTATGCGCAACGGCCCTGATCACGAGCGCTGCCAATCAATCAAGGCCCTGGGCTTCCAATGCCAGTAGGTGTGCTACCCTTCTGCATGCGGCTTAAATCTAAACATTCCCACCAACAGCAGCCGAGAAGTAAATCCCGTTGGGACCTGGTTGGGCATCAGGTTACAGCGGCCCTACGTCAAAGTCAGCCGGAGCACACAGGGGTAAATCTCACCCATATCGAGGCCTAACCCAATCACGGACTCCAATGTAACCTTTCCATTGCATGGCTAAGTGTCACGGTATCATTCATCTGCATCTTGAGAGCCTGCGTTGCTACTCTATCGGCTGCCGCAACGCGCGCTGCTTCTGGGGACACATACTAACCTTCTGGATCTCCTGGAACCTAATTGCATGGAGATACTGTCCAAGTTTAAAACACAGCCGCTCCTTGAATTAAATCATGTTACTGGCTGGTCAAGAGGCCACGTCTCGTGTAGTCAATGTCACTGTCTGGAGTGGAGGCTTAATTGACGTTTCTTCAACGAATTTTGACACTTCCTGCAACCTTGTGTGATTCCTGGACCGGAGAACGACCGATAACTCTGAGCAAGATGAGGGGACAGTTTATGAAATGTCTCGTCTCTTGGGTTTAGCATCATCGTTGGGTGACTTCTGCAATCTGTAGTTCAGAACTGCAGGCCCCTGAATTGGATGGTTTGAGACGGCTACTCTCGTGACGACTGGGCAAAAGGTAATTGTCAGAATTTCGGGCCGTTTAGTGCATTCCCTCTCAACCCAATGGACTCGTGTAATCCACCAGCCCAGACGGGACACAAACCTTGAGCAGGAAGTTTGGAGCATCCGTATTGCGTGCGGTGACGCTGCGTTCAAAGTCAATCGGATGACGCTATTTCAGGGGTCATTTGCGGAGTGTAATCTAATTTTTGTGAACATGCAAGTCATGCGGTGACCGGAGCCGAGGCTGCGGGTGGTTGGAAAAGGATGAGTTGTGAGAAAGACTTGCCGCTGTCGCATGAAGGTTCGAGGCGCTTGATCGGGATACCAATGGCCAACGTAACTAAAAGAGCATGGCAAAACGAAGAGCCTTCCCATTTCCATGCTAGCGGAGTAAGAGGATGCCACGAGGCAGAGGAACAGTCACAATTCGGCAATGGAGCTTGGCCTAGTAGACCCGGGGTTGGCAGGGGGAGAAGGGGCGGCATCAGCCTCCTGTCTTGTTGTAGTTTACTGGGTGGGAAGCATGACAGTTGCAATACCAATGACGCGGAGCAGAGTTATTGAACATGACGAATGACGTGTATATTCTCAGCTAGCCCGATTACTCTGAGTTGGGTTACGTCCACGACGCTCCTGAGCCCTTCTCTTTGGCCACACCCACCCGTTCTGATGCATCCTCATCTTCCGCACCATCCTCATTTTCGTACTATCTACCCGTTGCACATGACCTCTTGGGTGTTTGTCAAAACCCAGTCGCCCGAATGCAACGGAGAGGTCTCTGTTCATCTCCTCGGGTGCTGCGCTGACTATTCTAAATTTGCCCCCCGCCTGTGCCTGTGCTGGAGCCTCCTGTTCAGGGTTTTTGATAAAGAGCAGCGGTATGTCTTTGTCGTGCCAGGTTGGAATCCAGATGGGCTTGGCCACGGCAATTCCGTGATACTGGCCGTCCGAGATATCATATCGGGACGTATATACGGCATGCGCATCATGTGCCCGACGCTGGCATCTTTTGATGGGCCGGTAGAGCTTCACGTCATGGTCTCGGGAGTTGATTTCCAGCTCGCGTACGGCTCGAGGCACAGAGTCCTGATCAAGAAGAATTTCAAAAAACCAGCATAAACCTTTACAACGGCCGAGAAGGATGTGAGGGCAGGAAACACCATTTTCATTAATTTTAACGACGAAACCAGGTGGACAATTATCGAATATATTAGGGTCTCCTCCCCAGAGCTTGACCAAGATAACAATGTTGGGCTGCTCCAGCCGTTTGGTCTTGATGTTTGACTTGTGTTCCAGAAGTTCCATCTGTACCTCACTTAGTGGTTGCTAGCGGAACCTGAGACAGACATGGTCTTACCTTTGTGAGCAATTGGCAAGGCAAACTAGTGGAATGTTTCTCAGTGATGGAAGAGGGATGAGGGATGCGGAGGACAGAAGAGGAAGAGCCCGGGTGGTTTTTATAACCCGCGATCGAGCAGGCTGAGTCTTTCTACAAAAGCAAAACCTCTATCGCGAACGCCCAAAGGCAAGTTGACGGTAGTAGGAAGAATTGCCTCGAAGCGAATAGAATTGGGCTGAGACTAGCGCCATGCGTGCTGCTGAGGAGGGTAAGCCAAGGCTCGCACTTTTGGTGTTGAGAACCAATGCTGGGTGGGCGATGGCAGCTGCTGGGTCTGGTGATGCACCACGGCAGCGTTAGCGCGGGGTTATTCGGTCATCGACATGAGCGTGGTAGAGCAGAAAAAGGACTGAGCGGGCGGATTGATGTGGTCGGCTGGATGGCCATGGGGACTGAGGGAGAAACTCATGGAACGAGGCTGCAATTGAGCGACAAATGTCTTGGAATCAGACGCGGGGGTTACGGATGATTCCGAGCACCGTCTTTATTTATCAGATTGAATAAAACAAAACGAGTAAACATCAAGTTCTAAGATATACAACATTAGATTATACTCTAAATAAAAACTCTTTGGCGCATTATTGTGCAGCTTGGGGATGGGTTCTTGAAGATTGCTTCTCGGGCCAAGAGACTGGGCGATGGCGAATTTTCCAGCAGTGGGTTGCCACTATACTGGGTATGCCAGTGAGAAGGCGCCCTAAATTACAGTGCGGCTGGCCTGTGTCTAGGCAACTGAGGACCTAGGCATAATTTCATGGTGAGCCAGAGGGGCAATTCCAATCGACACGTTGCGCAGATAGGCCGCAATGGGCAATTTGGCAATCCGTGGACACTTCCTAAGACGGTGATCAAAGCGGATTGGGCGGGCTGAGATGAAAGGGGTATTCATTATGGTCGAGATTGCCGTAGTCAAGCAGGATGCAGGATGGACTCCCAGAAGTTTGGAGATTACCTCTTGGGGCAGAGAGAGTGTAGGCAACGGCATGCTGTCTGGCAGTGGGTTGCCACTGTGGTCAGCACTAAGTTTAGTGAAGAGGGCACCTGTATTACAGTGGGTGGGCGGTGCCGTGGTCTATGCTGCCGCCCTGGCACGCGCAGATGGTTGATGGCAGGCAATTCTAATTGACGCATCACCCAGGTATGGGCGGCAATGGCCAGTTTGTGGGAAATTCTCAAAGGCAATTGACGTGAAAGGAGGAAAGAGAGCGTCTCTCTCTCTCAAATGGACTGACAGAGAGCGACTGGCGAACAACTTCCAGTCCTACCCCCCTCCGCCCTTCCAGGCAATGCTGCCCACATCTGCGAACCATTTCTTCCCACTCCAACCCACTCTCCCGACAATCAGGCAACCCAGCAGCGGGGCACCTCGGCCAGCTAGGCCGCTGCAATCAGGAGCCATCTGCGCTGAACACCCCGCAACATCTCGTTCCATCACGGCGGGGAACGCCCATTTACTCGCACCACTCAGCGCCCTGGACAGTATTTCTCGTTTGCGTCGCTGGCAGACATGCAGCCAACAGCGCGGGGTATTTGCTGAACTCGGCACCCCGTTCCCTTCTCGCTGCTGTAACATACCATTAATTATTCTTGTTCTTCGTCTCAGCTCCTGACATGCCCAAACAACCTTTGGCATGAACCAACCTGACCATGTCGCCTACTTGTACCCCCGTGGGACGGGTCCCGTTTTCTGCAATGCGTACAAGGCAATCAACGCAAGCCCGCGCTCCATCCCGCCCCGACTCCAGTCTCCCGACACCCGACACGACCGCTGCGAGCGAGAATCAATCGAGCCCACCGAGAGCTCCCCTGAATCGGCCCTCGACCATCTCCCATGCCTCGTCGTCAAATTCAGCGAACCCCCAAGAACAAACAAAGGATTGATCTTCGGCGCGAGTCCGAATTGCGACGTCTTTATAGGCGCCCAGGCCATCTCCAATCTTCATTTTAGCCTGGCCCTCGACTCGTTTGGCCGCCTCCACGTCAAAGACCTGAATTCTCAATTGGGAACCCAGGTCACCTACGACGGTAAAGGGGGGGGCACTAGGAGGGATTTCAAATGGATCGTCAGCGGCCGCGGCATCCCCCGTGAGACGGACAGTATCGTCATCACAGTGCCGGACGCCGTTTCCTTCCAGATTGTTGTCCCAGTCCACGATGACATGTCTTCGGGGTACTACGAAAAAGTCGAAATGTTCAGACGGGGCACGGCCACCATTGAGGACCTCGTCAACGACTTGGGCCTCTCGAACCCACCAACAGCAAGACTTGACACGGGATCCAACACACCGGGTACTGGGCCGATCCATATAACGAAGAAGCTCGGCGAAGGATGCTTTAGCACTACGAAGTATGAATGGAACGTCAGCATGGGATATGAAGGTGTAGTAAAGAAACCCACGGCCAGAGCCATTCGAAGAGGAGAGTACGATGAAGCAGCATGGCGTCAGAAGATCGAATACATGTTCATCAGCAAACATGTTGGTATGTCATTCCAGTGTGTTATGTACTTTCTAACGATGTTGCAGCCCCATATTGCGCGGCTTATTAGTTGGATCGACCCTCCATGTCCTCAATTCGAAATGGAGTATGAGCGACGTAGGTCTCTAGAGGACCAAGAGGAACTATCATATGCTGAGACTGTGACCGTTATGCGCCAATGCTCGGCAGCTCTGAAATACCTGGTTGACATTGCCATGACGCACCAAGACATCAAACCGTCCAACATACTCGTCCGCTACCGGTTCAACGGCAACATCCACGTCAAGTTGGCAGACTTTAATTTGTCGCGAGACAATACAGAGCTAATGAAGACTCGTCCAAACATAAAGTATCTTGCCCCCGAGATCTTTTCTCGCGTCCAGCCCGGCGGGACCGGACCAAACTATACCCCTGCCGCTGATATCTGGTCTCTCGGCGTCGTGGCGTGTGAACTGACATGCGGTCTCCCAACATATACAGACGAGTATGGAGCCGACGATGCCACATGGTGTAAGGACATTGTCATGAGACTACGATATATGGTGCAGAGACCGGATGGTTTGGAGCAATTCTTGTTGGGCCACATGCTGGCTCTGTCGCCCAAGTCACGGTCTTCTGCTGAAGAGTGCTGTGACGTAAATCTGTATGTATCCAGGATGGAGCGAGCTTCCTTTCACGGGTGATGAAACTACGAGCATGAAAAGGGGGGAGCAGGTTGGTGGGAGGCAGGTGGAAAGAGGGCGAAACCCAATTTGTAGATATAGCCCAATTCTTGGACAGTCTTTATTTTTATTCTCGATCATCTCCTCATTGTAATTGAATGGTAACGAAAGCGTCTGCCTGTTCACATGATTGTTCATGATTGAATTATTCACTGACCTATGTAATTTCCATCCCCTCAAACCACTCTATGAGCAACTATGAAGGCGGTTTGAGAAGTCATGCAGTCCGTATTTCCAGCGTTGGTTCAGAGATTTGTTCCCGCTTGACGCTAGGCAGATGAAGAACCAGTACCCTCGCCGATATTGATGTCTTTCATGGCTTGCTCCAGTGTCTGTACGTCCTGGCCGAGTGCCCCCGACGTGGGGTGTGACATTGCACCAGGCCCAGGCGGCGCATCGGTATCAAGATGTTCTTCTATGTGTTCATCTTCGAGGCCGTGCGCGTTGAGCAGAGAACGCAGTTGCCGGTTCGCTTCAGCAGCACGCCATGCCTCTTGCTGGGCCACGGCACTCGCCTGGACACCATGAATCTCATAGTCTCGAACTCGCCGCTGGAGCGCCAATTCACGGTCCTTTCTTTGCGCGCGGAACCTACGGTTCCGGACCTTTACACCCTGACGGTGTTTCTCCTGTGGATAAGGCTGACATTAGAAAAGGGGCCGTGGCAAACGGCGAAAAAGGAGAGTGACATTGACATACAACCTCTTTCATTTGTAACGCCATCATGACACGTTCAAAAATGCCAAGTGCGCAGTCGTAAAGTGTACTGGGAATGTCGTAATGGTGGTGACTCGTTCGCAATTAGCAGGAGAGAATGAATTCGAGCGGGCAAAGTCGCATGGAAAAAATTACCGGGACGCTGTTCACCGAGGGATTAACTTGGGAGAAGTGTTTTGTTTTTTCAGAGGGTGCTTTGCTTCTGCGAGTAGTAAGCTGAGTGCTGACTGTGGGTCGCATTTGCACTGAGACGGTTCAACCAACAAGGCCCAACAGTGGGCTGAAGACGCTAACCGCCGGCTTAAATTATCCAAGGCCTCGCATCTATTGATCGTCATTGTAAGTCCGGAGACATCTGTTCCCGTAGTCGCTAACGGACGGACCTAGTCGTACTTTGCCTGACTAACACCGTCAAGAAGGGCATGGCCATCAATACACCGTGTGTAATCCCACGACCGGCTCCCCGTTGCGTCGGAATCCCCCGATCGATGGCGATGGCAACGCTGGACCTACAGGAACGACTGCAACATCCATACCTCCCAACTCATATCCAACTAGAGCGGAGGCTCATGAAATGAGTAATGATCAGACGCATCAAGATTATCATGGACCCCCCAAAAGGCAGGAAATACTAACCCGCGAACAAAGAAGGACGTGATGTCCATGTCCCTCGTAATTGGGAACGAGAAAATGTCTGGTGTCAGAAGTTGACAATCCTGGGCATACGCACTGGAGTGCTGTCGTCCGCATCGTCTGGAAAGTGGCTCGCCTACTCCAGGAGCGGCGAGTTCTGGCTCACCCTTCTTTATACTTCGCTGTTGTGCTCTCTGGAAGGCTTGCGTGACCGACTTAATGAATGAGGGTGTCCAATTCGGAGCTATCATATTCGAGTTCTGGTGGTGGACGTGCAGCCAACAATGCTCTGAGAGTCACATCTCTATTTGGGTCAGTAGAAACTAATCAAGAGATTTCGTCCGAGCCAAACCCTTGCCCATCTCCGATCCGACCCCTGATCTAGTGATGGAATTTTGATGTTTGGCATTGACCCAGAATGCTCCTTTTGCTTTCACCCAGAACTGCCAAGGTAGGGGCCAAGAAGACATCAGCACCCGCTCTTCATTTCGCTGGCATTTCGACCTTTGAACCATCGTGCTTGCGCTTTCTTGCGGCAGAAATTGGATAGTCCTCACGCAGAACACCAATCTTCACTATCATATCCTCGAAGCTTCATGGCTTAAGTCTCAGCATATAAATATCACGGTCCGTGGAGTCCCTTGCTTCGAGAATTTTAACCAGAAAGCTATTCTAAAGATAGTCAGGGATCTCAAAATAGCCTGGATCATTAACTAGCCGTGCTAGTATCCACGCATGGACAATATTCTTCAGGACATTTTATTCAGCAACGCTTAAATCTTCCTCGAATTCGATTCTACAAAGACCGGCAGGATTGACGGTTCGTTGTGTATTGTGCAGAAAGACTGGCGTTCCAATTGTCATAGCATATGATCTTGCTGCTCAGCGGGTTCGCGCATCAGACATCGAGGTATTTCACCCATACTACCGCCGCCGCTACCGCTTGTAGTTTGTGGTGATGACATCGCCAACTTTGGAATGGCTGAGAGAGTCAGAACATGGAGCCAGTACAAAACACTTGATCAGAAGATCTTTATTGTGTGTTGGACGTAGTGATGAGCCGCGGGGGTCTAACGCAGTCAGCCAAGACATTTACCTAAACACGAGGCCAAAGCTTGGGGCTTTCTTTGTTCCTAGGCTGGTGGTTCCTTTGGCCTCTTATGGCCTGAGCCCTACCAGTTAACTCATATGGCAGAAGACCGACTCCCCGAGGTGTAGCCAAGATAGGTAAGAGGCAGACAAATAGTATTTACGTGGCGTGAGGACAGCCAAAGATCAGAAACAGCGGACAAAGCGGATAAAGCGACAGGGGTAGCAACAAACACAGAGGCTAAAAAGGGAGATCAAAGTTGGAAGGGGAGAAAGGGATGCTATTGCGTGGAACCCCCGCGTCGAATTGTGGCTGACAACACTTGCTATAAAGTGGCTTCCACCGCCCTTCTTGTTCTCTTTTCCTTTTTCCTTCAGCACTACCAGCAAAGGTCATTAATTTCCAATACCTTGCGCCTCATAACTTGCAATCTCTTCAAAAGTTTGTTGTGAAAGGTCTTACGATGCGAGTACCTGTCGATACCAAACCATCCTCCTGTCCTCATCGAATAGGTAGGGAGCCGATCTACCTTGCTATAGAAGAACGTCTGGCCCGACCGAACGCACCGTCGCGTCGAAACGAGTCAAAGGAGTGCACAAAGTCCACACCACGGTCTGCAGATGATGAGGAAATTCTTGATGCTGAGGGAGACTGCGACCTCGATGATCCCTTCGAGATATTGAGTCAGATCAGCGATACGTTTCAAGAACCGAAGCAAAAGACTCCCGGCACCTCTGGGAGCAATTTGTCGAAAGATGAGACCCAACATCAGCCAAAATTTCAACCGCCGAGCGAGGAGACCAAAGCGAATCCAACCACTATTATCATCCAGACTGCCAGTGATACCCACCTTGCTAACAGAAGTGGACACCGTTATGGGCCAACGGAGGTACAGGACGGTGCCGTTCTCCACCAGGGCGATTATATTGAGAGCGGCCATGTTGCATCGGCGCCACTTGGCAGGTCATTTCATAGCTTTGGCAGGACTATCATTAGAGGCAGGTCCTACTTGAGGCAGGGCGATGAGTATACTAGTGAAAATTCGGTTGGAAGGCGTGGTTATCATATGGTTGGCACGAATAAGGATGACCTTGAATACAAAGGTTTGGACTAGACATCACCACGGTGAAAATGTGTGAGACGCCATGGCAATAATCCCGTGGTGGTCCAAAGCAAATAATTACTTCTCCATACCGCAGTCCATGAGGAACATATTTTACCGGAAAGCGGGAGAAAAAGAAGAATGCATATGCATGATACTTTGTGATGAACTACCTGTTTTCCCTCTCGCCATCAGACTCGAGTCCGTTTGTCCTGTACTAGTTCATCTCAGCCTCAATCAAAGGAACCTGATCTTTGACCCACTGCACAATGGCGCATTGACGAGCAAACTGTTCGCTTGCCTGCTCATAACCGGATATCCCTCTGATATATTCCATGACCAGTTTGTTCCGTCGACAGACCCACCTGTAATGCCCCCTTGCCGCAAGAATCTTCTCCGAGTCAGCTCTTAACGCCGCCGCTTGCTTTGGACGACGAGTGCGGGAACAGTTTGTATTCGATTTGATCGATTTGTAAGTACTCTTCGCTCCAGACTGTGCGCTCAGGACCCTTTTTAAGGATAGCTCTTGGTCTGACCGGCACCTCATTTCAATTTTGGGTATCTGGGCGGACTCTTTTTTCTCGTCAGGCCTTAGCATGTTGAAATCGACAAGGTTTTGCCAACACGTATCAAAGACTGGTCGCTGATCGTCTCTATCGGCCAGATACTTTTCAAGCCACTGGTACTCGTAGCTGAGGTACTCAATCCATGTCGCCAGTTTGTCCTGTTTCTCGAGGTCTTTGTTGAGCTTGAATGGCTGTGTGAAGGATTGGCCTCTCAGATGGAGCGTTACCGATTTGGCATATGCACGGAAATGTTTGTAACCGTGGCCGTTGGTATGGTTTCCCTGCGTGTCCCGTAAAACTGCCCATTTCAACTCGAGGGTTGAAGGATCGGCTTCGATCTCAGCCAACCGCTGGGCGTCAAATTCAGGGGAGTAGTCCCTCATCATTTCATTTTCACCCCGAAAGTCTCGATTGTTGTTCTGCCAGTTGCGGAAGCATTGCCACCTCCATAACTGTTTCAAGAATATGCCTCCAGCCTGTAGATGGTCAGACCTCTTCTGCCAAGGTCGCAGCATCTCAGCATAGTTTTTTGGGTTACTATACACGTCCTGGATGATACCGATAGGGTATAATGGGCGGCCGCCCGCATTGATGAGCTCGTGGTAAGAGATGATGTCATGTCTCGCCCTATTGGGGTCAAATGGTGGTCCAGGGGATAACGATGATTCGAGGGCTTGTTGTTCAGGTTGCGTTGAAGGGTTTTCTTTGAGTGATACTTGACCTAGTCGTGCATTGAGATCATCGAGGTTGGGTGAGAGATAGCACACCGTGGTACTCTGGTTCGAGTATTGTTGGGCTGCTCTGTACTCAATATCAGCAAACGGACACAATAACAGAAACCAAGCAGTCCAGAGGGACCTTACGTTTGCCATTTAGAAAGATGGTTTCGTTCATCTTTGGACAAATTTTGCCACCCGTTAATAGGTAGATCGTAGGTACCGTCGGGGAGGAGACGCTGCTGGGCGAGCTTAGCATCGTTCATGGCGGCGGCCTCGTCCACAAATACTGTCTCTGTTGTTGCTTCTGGGCAGTCCATATCGTAGTCCATGCCGTAATGCAGTGTGGATGTAATTTAAACCTGCTGAATTAAAAGCCGCTGGAGATGGGGGATCTCAGTTGGGTGTTGCATAGAGGAGAAAGGAATCCTTGGAAAACCGCGGGACAATTGCTTCATGAAATATAAACTGCGGTGTCACGGCGAAGGACAGCAAGTTTCAGTTTGGTTGGGACCATACGTTGAACAAACTTTGTTGTGTCAAAGAACACTAATTGTAACCGCTACCTGTTCCTAGGAAATTAGTCTAGTCTGCCGTTTCTTTTTTAACTCAGTATGAATACAAGGCCTGGATACTGATATCTTCCCAGCCGAGGGACAGGCAAAGCTGCCCAGCTCCGTTGCCGCTGCCGCTGATGCTATTGCTGCTGCTATTCCTATTCCTATTTCTTTTTTAGTCATTGAAAGACAAACCTTTTCCTGCTCCGCGGGGGCAGGACTGCAGTCAGCCTTTGCCTAAAGCGCTTTTGTTCCTAGCAGCCTTACTTACTGGGGGTCGGAACCAGCTGGACTCAACTTCATGAAGCCAATGTGGGTGTAACCTTCGAACCCCATATTTTCAATATTGGGGAAAGTGTACCAAACCAGGACGATTCGGGGGGTGGCCCAGAGGACGACTCGGACAAAATAAGGTAAGTCAAAGGCGATTGTTTAGACTTCAATCCACTAAACACGCGTAGCCTATGCTGGCCACCCACCTCAGAACAATCACCTACGCCTCCAAAGATCAACGCCCTACTAGGGTTTTATGTTCGCACAAAAGCCGTCTGTAGAATTCGGACAGATTATCAGAAAGCAACAGATGAGATACACACGTCAGCCAAGGCATATGAGATGGACGAGGTTGGGTTAATACTTCAACAGAGGATCATGCACCGATTTTGTTGAACCCAGACGAAAGTCTTGGTATACCGGAAGAAGACTTGGAGCATCTTTTTAGGGCACTGAGAATTAGAAGATCAACTTTGGGACGAATTTACAAAGTTCGCGATCTCCCAAAACCTAGTTGGTCAAAAATACAGTGAGTTTGCATCGAACTGCGCAGAGTCTAGGAAACTGAGCAAATTCCGAGACATGGGTCCAGATTTGTAGGGAGAAGAGCTGATATGTGCAGGCCTGCTCTTGGAGACGAACAAAAAGACGATCCTGGCGTCGAAAATACCGAGTTTTCAGAGCCTGTTGAATCGGTTAAGCGCTCTAAAAAAACAAAGATAGACGGCCGAGGACCATGAGCAGCCCAAAGCGCTACAAGAGCGCGCGACGTACAAGACATTGGCTAAGATGATGAAGAGAACAGAGCGTGCCATTATTCGGCGCGAAATCCGACTTGGCCTTCGGGGGATGAAGGGTACGCCTGGTAAAAGAAAACGGACCGAGGAGGAAAATGAGCAGCTCGTGCAGGGACGAAAGTGTGCTTTATCATACAGCCAGTTGGCGCAAAAGGTGCAAAGAAGCGAGGCATCTTTTGGTCATCAATATCGGCGTCTAAAGCGACTTGGCGAGAATTGAAAAGGCGGGAGCAGACACAGGTGCAGAGTCATGGGGAAAAGAAGACACTGGTTGCACTGGTACGCAGCATTTTGGACGTGGTTAGACTCTGCCAGTCGCCGTCAGTCTCTGCCAGTCTCGCTGCGTCATGCTCCATCAGCCCTCTGCCAGCCTCTGCCGCAGTCTGCCCCCAGCCAGTTCATGGCGGGCATCCCTGTTCAGGTGGGCCGTGCTAGGCTCGGGAGCTACAGGCCGCGGGCGGAGATTTATCATCCGCGCTCGCACACTCCCTCTTCACCATCCCACAGCCAGGGTTAGCCATTTAACCCATCACCGGATGAATCCCCAGACTCGAAATTTTATTACTACCCGGTCCTTGTCACGCGTCCCTCTCGTTGTCAACGTGCCATACCAGATGGCTTCCCAGGGTGACCAAGTACTTGCCAGAACTCTGAACCATTTGAGACAATGGGACGCCATTCGCAACAAGAATCATCTCCACACCAAGCATGGCATCATCAAGACACCACAGGTGCTGCGGCATCCTAAACAACCAGTTCGCTTCAATTCAGATCTCAACACTATGTACAACGCGTGGAAAATTTGCTTTGTGGGAAAATGCTACATCATACATTGGAAAACTAGAAATCTAACGGCCACCAATCAATATATGCGAAGGCACCTTGGCTTCCTTAATCACACCACACTTCGTAACAGGCGAAATCTTGTCAAGAAATTAATCAAGGTCTTGGACGGGTTGCGCCGAGAGGGGAAGTGGTCACACATTGCCATTCTTTCCAGTGAGTCGAGCCAACTTGGTGAGCCGCATCTGGCTAATACGCCATAGCCGGGGCCTCCTTCAACGATCTGAAATGGCTTCTTGGGGACATGACAACATTCACGTCCACCTGTCCTCCGTTCGCCGCAGAACCAGCATCACAAGCCTCCTTTTTATTCTATCTGCCTTTTCTTATCCATGGCCAGCTCCAACAGGACCCCGCATGTCCAGACATCAGTTACCAGCAAGTGTGCAAGGTGCTCGACACGAACACTTTCAACCACCACCACTACGCAGAGTTCCTCGCCATCTTCCATGAAAGGCCGTTCGGAGAGCCTCTTGAAACACTCGACTCTGGGCCTGATACAATGAGTGCACGCCATGATGAGCCGGGTCCTCCAAAACCTCCTTTCGTTTACTTCAGAGCTTTCCCGCTCTCCAGGGATGTCTTTTTTAAAGCTCTCCAAGCTGGAAGAGTCCAAACCGGAGACATTACAACGATTAATTAATCCGCAGAGTTGCATGCCTATACATGGTCAGATGTTCACCATGATGCGGCTGATCAAACCTTCAAAGACTTGGTATATCGAGAACCCTCTTATGAGGACTAGCACATTGACCATGCAGAACTCATGGGGAATTTGGCCATCAGACAAATTCACACAACTTTTATATTCCACCAGCCACGTTTCCGGCAGGGTCTACATTGACGACGGGTATTGCCAAATCATCGTCCCAACTGCGCTAACCCCTGATGATTGCCATGTCTACCTAAAGACTCGCGCCGATAAGCGGACAACGGCCATCGAATGGACAGGACTACTTGCTTATATAATAGAGGGAGACCGATTCTTGTACACAGATCATCCGATCAAATACATTTCTCTGCTCGTTGCGGCTGAGAAACATGTCGATCAGTAGGACTCTACTCAGGTGCGTGGGTGCCTAATCCCTCTGCAGGCGAACAGGGATAGTGTTGAGGTCGATGGTGCAGCTAGTACTAAAAGCAATACAGCCAACAATGCATGTCTCAGATAATTGTTGACTCGTCATTGTGCGGAGCGACACCAGCAGCCGGCTATGTCTTGCGATGGAAGAATAGACCCCAGGTATACGCTAGCTAACATGAAATGGATGCTATCGGCCGAGACAATCTGGTTTAATCCTTGCGTTTCTATGTTAAGAACACGCCGTGGACCAACTTCCAGCGACAGATGGGAATGGTTGGAGGGTGGGTGGGCGTATGCCGCTCCCCCGTAATCTGAGGCGGTTTCAAGCGCGAATCCCGCCAATTGCCAAGGCGTACGCCCTGTGCCGTGTCATTTTTTTTACTCCCATCCCCACTCTCTTTTACACCATCCTGCAATCAGCCGCACATACGATATCAGCCGTGTCCGTCCTCGTACATATGCAATTGGTTGCTGCAATACAAGGCGGTAGGTAGTTCGCCTCGCTGGGTTCAAGGCAACGAGTGCCAAGGTAGACCGGGCCGTCCAGCCGGTCCGACATTGCGCACCTCTCCTGCCCCCCTCATAACTTCCCCTCGCCATCCATCTTTCCTCCATCTTCTTTCATATCGAACATCTTTTCACTTTGCGTCCCCATCGCTTTCTGACCTAGCTTCCGTCAGAACAAGCCCGTGATCCACAATGGCTCCCTTCCTCGACGTCGACGATAATGACACAGCCCAAGTCACTGAAATTATGGGTAATATGGACCTTCGAGGTAGAGTCGGGGTGTAAGTTTCGGCCTTCATCGCGTTGGCAAGGCCTTTTTTTAACATTTTCCTAGCACCACTAGCATAACCACCACCACCAGTGCCTCTAACGCCCCAATGGGAGATGTTGGCGACCAAGCCTCCGGGACATCGACCGATAGCAGTCAACTCTCTCGGCTTGATGTCATTCTGCATCCAGATAGGACCGAGTCTCGGGGTCCTAATGCGTTGCCTTTGATCCTGGCTGGTATCGAGTACGCCAACACGCTCGATATGAAAACCCTTGTTAGACAGGGCTTACTGTCGGATTCTGTCAACCGGGTGATGGCAACCTTGCCCTTGAGCGATATTCCCAAGATCACAAAACTCTGGCACAGGTACTTGGTCGACAAAGACTCGGATATGCCAAAGGAACGGCGGCTAGAGGAGTTGAGAAAAGTACTCGATGGCGAGTCCGACATCTCAACCCTCGCCAATGTTTCATACCGAGTTTTGTTGACTGGAACCTTGTGCAGCGATGCCTTTTCTGTACTTCATGACTGGCTTTATGACGAAAGCCATCTTGAAGAATTCAAGGCGGCATTTGACCTGCGTACAGAGGGCTGCAATAGATTCCAGTCCGAGTATGCGGACGAACACTCACTTCCCATCCCCACTTCAACTATTGCTGACATAGTTACTTTGGAGATGCTGGGAGACCATCTAAAGCATGGAGAATGCAGTGTCTCTCGGAGACGCTTTGTTATAACTATGTTGGATTTTAGAATATGCCAGGTAAAGGGGGGATTTGCGAATGATCTCGTCGACACGGCATGCAACTTATGCCTCCAGGCCCCACCAGTCATGTCCGACCTTGCTGCAGGAGAGTATGCCAGAGCTGCCGACCAAATCGTCGCCACTTGCGGTGCAACCGTCATAATTTCAGGAGCAGGCAATGAATTGAGAAATATTTTCTATACTTGGCTTTTCCTCGCTGCTTGCGCATTCCTGTGCGAGCATGAATCGGAATATACTTTGATGAATAGGCGTATTGGAGACTACACGAGGCCGGTAGTTTCATTGCTACAAGCATCAAACTACTTCTACACCACCTCTCTACCCCCAGTGAGCTCGTCCCTCACTGAGAATGCTATCCAGGAGCAATCTCCGGAGCTGGAAGTGATTGAGATAGTGAAGAGGGCATACGAGAAAGCTCACAATCGGTGGGGGGTGACATGGACATTGGCCCAAGCTGTGTTGAAACCCGCTTTTCAAACCCAAGTCTTGCGCCGGGCAGTATATTCTCCTTAGTTTAACCGCTTGGAGCAATACATCCCATCCATATCTCCATCAATCTTCCTCGTCAGAAACCTGAGCACAAGTTACGCTGTGACGTTCATAATACCGATTATCTCGCTGCCCTGCCATACACCATTGGGATCATCGGCTGGGAGCTTGCTGAATACGTTCCGCGCGAGTAGGTTCGAACTAAGTTTGGCGTTGGGTGGGGTTTAGATTTTGAGTGGGACGATGTGGATGCTGATGACCCATGTTTAAAGGAATGGAGAAGCAAAGCTGAGAGACAGTTAGGAGAGGGGATTTCCGGAAGTTGTCAAAGCATGGAAGAGCTGGGCCAACAAGCGTCCTCAATAAGCTATTTTCATTCAAGCATTATATATACTACCCCCAAGTACACCACACTCAAGAATTGAGATAAGATGATTCCTCAAACTGCTCCTATTAATGTTGTGGTATTAAATGAGTGTGATGATACTGAAGAAACAGCAATGAATTGAATAGCGAAGGGGGCGCTGCTAAGGATAATGCTGAGGATGATGAAGCCGAACTGGGCACCGAGGGAGGAAATAGCGGGTTGAATGACGTTAGAGGGGACGAGGTTATTTGGGATGATAACATGACATGCTAGATTGGCATTTGGGAGGACGCATAGTTTGGTTTTTAATTGATTGGCATGATACGGAAGGCGACTGATGCCTTAACTAGCGTATAACAAAAAAGAGCATGGTGGCCATGTATGAATGAGGCTGACATAAAGAGGCTTGCAGAGCTGAAAATAAAAAGGAAAAATATCGAAAAAGAAAAGAAGCCCACAAAATCGAAGACACAGTCTGCCCTCGCTACTCCCCAAGCGAGTCTGCCGTCAACACGAATACTGACTGGTGGGCTAACGCTGGCTCCTGCCAATCTATGGCCTTAACTGAAATAAAAAAAAGATGCGATAAGCCAGCCTGAGCCGACGTTGGCGGAAATGGAATAAAAATGATGGACGACACTGTGAGGGCATTCACTACACTGCCCCATCAATAGCGGGGATGGTGCCTAAATTGTCTCAGTCGACAAAGGAATCCCCCATTGCCAGAGCAAGAAACCTGCACGTGAGTGACCACGCTAAGAGTACTGCTGCAGCAACTCCGCCAGCCTCAACTTCCTTAAAAGGGCACCTTCTTGCATATCCAGATGGATTCTGGCAATGCAACACATCAGCCTTGACAATTATACCGCTCATCGATTAATAACCACGTCGGAAATCATGCATATCAACGCATCGACCGCCCTGAACCGTCATGGACTGGCCGGCGACATCGCCAATGATCAACTTGTCAATGCAAGCAACATTATCGCTAAATGGGTTAAGCTTTCCGATCCATTGCAGGAGTCCGGCCAGAACAATGAGAGACTGCAGGAAGTGGTCAGTGCCATGAGTGACTTGAAAGACCAGTTTTACGATATGCAAAATAAAAACACCGAAGATGCTTCGGGTGGGAGTAAGAAGGATATGAAACGCAAAGGCAAGGTTCGAGGCTGCGATGCCAAGGTGCATGTTCTGGAGGCTAGGGTTGCTTCCCTTGAAGGCCAACTGGAGGGACTGCAAAAGCTCACGGCGGCTGTTTTGGACCAGGCCCAGGCTCTGAAAAAGGGTATTGAAAATCTCGAAACCCTACCACAGCAATTGAACCAACAGCTAGTCGAGGTGACGAAAGAAAGTGATACTTGGCTCGAAAAGCTGAGCTCGGACCCAGAATCGACAGAGCAAATCCCTGAACCGGAATCTCCGGTTGAATCTGAACCGACCGTCATGACGGAGTCATCGGAAAATGAACGAGAATTATGTTTGGCGGGAACAGTTGGGGAAAAGGACCTTGCAGCTCCCAACAACCCAACGCACAAGGAGGGTCAGGCCGCTGAGACGACGAATTTTTCAGAAACGGATAAGAAACTCGCAGCTTTGGGTAAAGAGAATGAAATGCTCCGGAGATCATTCGAATGGGCCAAGGGCTTTTCTGAAGACACATTGGCATGGCTCAACATACTGTGTGAAGAAAGGGGGGTAGAGTTCGAACCGTATAAACAGAATCATATCAAATCCCAGAAAAAGTTTCTAGAGGTTTTGAGATCCGATCCAAAACTTTGGATCATAACAAGCTGCATCTACACCTGCATAAAAGAGGGACTTGACCCAATTGAGGTCGGGAGAGGAATAATGGAAACATGGATGGCGGAGGAAAACGGCAGAGATTGTATTTGCCGTGGCGATAATGATGATTCTGGGAAATAACACGAGGAGATATATTGCAAGATGGCCAATTTGTACTGGTTTCAACGTTTGGAGCAGGAATTTCATTGTTTGTAGTTGAGAGTATTAAATTTGTGCTTTATCAGACCTACCACTCCCTTTCCATGTCACACACAAGACAACCTTGTCATGGAAGCGCAGGTAGGTCCATCGAAGTGCCCATGATTTCATGTCGAATCCAACAACTCGAATACAAAATCGAACTAACCAATGCACTTTATCGCGATGACCAGTGAAATTGGGGGAAAAAGGACATGGATCGAGTTACTTTTAAAGTACAGCCTCCTTCCTAGAAACGCATCCCATACGGATTGAATTAGATGGCTTGGTTCAGTCCAATGTGGTTCAACTGGCTCTAAGCAACAGTAGCTCTTCTCTTCTTCTTTGGCTTTGGTCGTCTTCTCTTGTGCCTGAGATACAGCCGGCGCCGGTAAACATCATCAAAGCTCCTCCCTAATTCATCGCTGATCATTCTATCCATCTCAGCTAGTCGTGCATCTTCTTCAGGCGTCCAAGTATCCGGTCGAGTATCACCCTCCGTGGTTGGCTTGTGAGTACACAAACAAGTGTCTGGAATAGCCCAAGGTTGTAATTCCCACTTAATGTCCGCAACTTTGCGATTTTCTGTAATCTCTATTTTGATGAAGGCCTATTGTGTAACGTCTTAGTTGAGCCATTCTTGGAAGCAGGAGTTGAATTTATATCAAAGGTCTTACTGGATGATCACGTAAAGCGCCTCTTATGGTTGCTTTGTTGCCATTGACTGAATTGTATATCTCGTTCATCCTGAGGGTATGGTCTTTGGCTGTTAAAAGGGCCTTACGGATGTAATAAGCCATGGAACCGATTTTGATTTTGGTATACGTCACTGGCAAATCTTTCTCTGTATCATGATCCGAGCCGTAGTCGTCCGGGCCGTCATCCAAGACGATTGGATCGCTACAATCGTATTGCTTGGTGTTGTTGGTGAAAGAGGCGTCGTCAGAGTGGCTAGCCGCAGAAATGGGAGAGGATTGGTCTAAAGCTGAAGAGGACCTTGGGAGCAAACTCGGTAAATTTGTTCCATAGTCGCATTGTGGTCTTTGTGTCACGGTTGCGTCGGCGAAATAGCCTGGGGACAAATTCGTCGGCTCTAGTCTAATGTCGGGGTGTGGCCAGCAAGTCGCAGCTTCTTGGGCGAAGTAAGCCGGGAAATAGTTCGTCGCTTGTATTCCAACGCCCAGATGCGGCCATTTTCCTGCAGCTGCTTCGGCTAAATAGGCCCGGAGATATCTCGTCGCTACAGGTCCAATATGAGGCTGTGGCCAGTCCAGTGGGAAATGGTGGGCGGGGAATGCTAATGCGCGTCTAAGCAACCATCTTTAAAAATAGAAAACATTGAACAAAGCATACGCTGGATATAATGGTTTATTTCGTCCATCTTGTAGGGGTTGAAACCAATGTCAGAAAAACGCCGTGCAGGTGCAGATGACAGAATTATGATGAACTATGATGCTGCGGGGTGGTTATGACCCGCTTGGCCACGACGAGGAATCTTATTTTGGTTAAAACTGGCTGACTAATTCTGTGACAGACCAATTCATGTTTCTATAGCCATCCAAGATTTTTCCCGGTCATGGTTCAGCTAGTTTTCTGATTTTCTTTTCCCGACTAACCGTCGTCATCCAGGGGCAAAGGGGTTGATGGGCTACGTTGGCTACGCGGGCAGATGCCATGGTGAGACAGCAAGCAGGCGGTTTGTTTTGGATCGAGATGCAAGAGGCCAAAAGGGATGCATCTGTAAAACATCGCCCACTCCAGTCACCAGCCGTGTGTCATTCTGGATTAACGCCCCAGAGAAGGAATGCTCCCCCACTTACATCGAAGTAGGTGGCGTACGTTGGGCGTGCGAATGTGGCTGGGGACTGCATCCCTCCATGGATTCTATTTCCAGCAGCTACGGCTGTACAAGAAAAAAATGCCACCGTGACTCTTGCTCTCAGAGGTGACTTGCTAAGCGTCTAGCCGAGGAGTCCGTGATAGCATTGACCTACACCCACCCCTTCTCCTGACGCGAGACTCGATTTATGTTCAATAGAAGGAAAGGGATGTATGTTAATCATAAACAAACATTGACTAATAAAGTTATGAACTAAAACCTTATGATGTCAAGTTAGTTATTATGAATCAATTGAATAGGCACTCCACATCCCACACCTCGCCATCCTCATCATTAATCTGCTCAATATCGCCTTCGTGGGTAGAGTCCCTTTTCTAACCGAGCAAAGGCACCCTCCAATTCTTCCAAAGGCACATTCTGCTCACGGCATAGCTTCTTCTGTTTCCAATTCTCCATCTTCACTATCCCAAGTTTGACTGTTCCTGCCAAGCTGGGTGGTTTCAAGACAGTAGAACCATGTCTTCCAACCTGACTTTCTGGACGTAGCCCTTTTCGATTGATGCTTATCGATATGAGATGCTGGCGAAGGGCCTGGAAGCACTTGCAGCACTCCTTTACCAGTCCGATATGCACTTTAACTTCGCCGGATTTGATGTTGGCTTGCGGAGGTGTGCTAGTGCAGAGTTGGTGTTCCATTCCCTTGGGCTAATCTGTCATCCCCGACTCATGTACCACCCCGGCATAACCTGGGCCGAGCGATGGGCGTAGCAGGATCAAATAACGCGTCATAAATTCCCACACAACGTTCAGCATAATTTGTTAGCAGCCGAATCACCAGGCCTTTGGCCAAAGAGACTGCGGTTACATATGGCAGTACGTTCCAGTTCATGGCCCAGTCATTGCGTCCCACTGCTATTCCGAACCTAGTTGAATATGGTGATATGAAGCGAGGTCGAAGATTGCTATCATGTTGGAGGGCCATGTAATGCTGAGTGCGACCAGGGACATGAAAGCAGCCAGTGTCCACATGCAACCACGTTCCAAGCCAGCAATGGCTCCCTTGCCAATTTTGGATATGACATTAAAAATCTAATTAAACTTTATCGAGAGAGAAGTATATCTCCTTTTGCTATGCTGGCTGGTAAATTTGGTGTCGAGCCGACCACCTGATACCGAGCTCTCTCAATCATTGAACATCTCCTCGTTTTATTTGATTGAAGGGGCCTGACCCATTTTTACACCAAAAAGAAGACCATGTGGGGTGCAGGCAAGGAGCTCAGTAATCCGCCCCAGGTAGTGCCCTTACCATTCCAGTTGAACCCCCCACGCCTGCAGCCGATAAATGTGCCGCTTGCATCCCTTTCAATGTCGTTCGTTGCAAGCAGAATCTGGAGTGAATCTAAAGGATTTCGCTAGCTCATAGAATCCCCTTGTCACAGTCCATAACGGCGGCGCGATAATTCGACCATGAATAGTACTGAGCTTTAAAGTGTGACACATTAGATCAATGCAGCAGATCAATCACAGCTATGCAAAGTATTCTTTAAACCCAATGCCATCTTAATTATTCTATATCCACACAGCCTATTAATATAGAGCACTGTCCTCCTTGCTACACTACTTCCTGACTTCAATGTGGTGGATTTCTAGCTCATTTAGCTGGTTCTGCGTCCGGTTTGGTTTTCCTTTTCTTGCTTTGGGTGGGTGTCGGGGGATCAAGGTGGACGGATCTCCTGTGTCTAAAGAAGTACCGTTAGCTGGCCCATCCCGAAATGCGGCACCTCCGTTGCTGGGGGCAAAGTTTCATGTACCTTCTAAGGGTATCCATCCGAGAAAATACTTTACCGCAATGGATACAGGAAAAGCTTTTCGCATCCTGCGATCGATTGCCTGGTGGGCGGTGGGTGCAGCCTTTCATATGTCTGTTGAGGTCGTTCAGTCGCTTAAAGGCCTGATCACAGCTAGCATGCACACAGCGGTGGTTGTATCCGGAATGCACTTCCATGTGAGACATGAGAAGGTATTTGGTTTCGAATGGGCCTTTATCACAGCCTTCAAAGCGGCAGCATAAATCCAATTCGCCTTCTGCAGGTCGTGGTGCTGGACCGTCCAAATTAGATCAAGTGTTTTCGACTCCGGGTAAGTGGATAATTTACCTTTCATGGAGACAAAATCAACATTGTCAATCTCGATGCTTTGGTCAGTTGACTCGTTCGTGTCCTCATCATCATTAACATCGCAACCGTCACCCTCAGGGTTGTAAAACTCGTCGTAAAGGTCATCATCGTAAAACTCGGCGTCAATAAGTGGCGACGCTAGACCGTTCGATTCAGGTTAAATAGGTGGTTTCGACTTTAGATGGGTAGTCAGCTCACCTATCGTGGGGGTATCATTGATTGTACTAATGTCTATCCTTGGTTTGGTTGGGTCTCCTGGTACCGCACTGAACTTCCTCTTGTTACCAAGACGCGGTGGCGCTGGACCGTGTGATTTAGGTTAAGCGTTTCTAGGCTTACATGGGTAAAATGATTTACCTTTCATATGTATAAGATCAACCTTTTGGCTGGTTGGCTCACTTTTTTCTGTCTCATTGTCGTTAACTGTGTCGACAGGCAGAGTCCGAGGCACGACTGAGTCGACCCATGCCGAATCTATTCCATCCTCAGGTCCCAGAAATCGATCGGGAGAGAACCGATTCAAGACTTCGAATGGATCTTCGTCGGCCCCGAAGAACACATCATATATCGAATTCATATCTAGTATACCTCATAAGAAAATCTCGCACAGCAGATAGGATACGCAAAGATAAAAAAAAAACAAAGAGAATTCTAATCAAGGGATCGATTCAGCGATTTAACTGGAGCAGGACGAAGACTGTTTCTATAATAGCGAAAAAAGGAAAAGAAAGAAAAAGGCAGCAGGAAATGAGCGCGGGGTGTCCGATTCTCAACGCACCCGAGAACGGGGGGGGGTATGAACCGTCTTTGGATTGAGAGGGGAGACCTTTTTGAAGTTCAAATGATGTTTACTTATGTGGCGAAGTCAGGTGACCCATCTGCATTCTCATTGGCTAAGATTTGTGCCACATTAGAATACCCAATCAGCCGTCCTTGGCCCGATTTCAACCCGAGCCAATTGCTTCTGTCCCCGCCAAATCAAAACATTGTGTTTGGATCCTGTCTTCGGTTTGCCTTGAAATCAAGTACAACACATGGCTAACAAACTCTGCGAGGCAAGTTGAGATTGTCGAAAGAAACACCGTTTGAACAGCCGATGTCTGTCAAGCGCTCATGGTTATGAGGCCTCCATTGTAAATGTGTGCAAGGATGAGCAATAAATTGTGTCCTTCCACTAGCAATGTTGCGAAAAGTGCTAGTTTTATAAGAAAAAAGAAAGCTAATACTTATTTGCCTGCTTCTTTTCAAGTCCCTTTGTCTTCTCATCATCACCTTGGGCTTCGTATACAACAAGGAGATAATTAATGCAACGATCAGTAACGGCATGTTTTCGTCCCAGTGTCGCTATCAAATCTCCTATTACATCTTCCCATGTCTGTATTCCACGATCAATCTTACGACTTCCCAGATAGTTCAAACCTATATTAAAGATGCTAATCAATGTAGAAGGATGTTTACCTCCCAGGCTGTAAATACTCAATTGCACAACGCGCCCCATTAGCTCTTCTTTCTTCTCCAAGTTGCCAGAGTTTTATATGCCATGGTCAAGTTTTCCATAGCAATCAAAGTATCGCAATGGCACTCTCAAAAAAAAATCCGAGCCTGCTAGCTAGAACTTCCCTTAATGCTTCATCGTTTGGCTGCATCTCCAAAAAGATAGCAACCAGGTTTCCCGTCCATGTGAAAACTGCGGAATGTTTCTCCCCAAGCACCTTGTCTCCTTTAGCAATTGCTTCTCTGAGTGACTTTTCTGTCAGGTCCAATTTTCCCTCGTCTTTGTATCCCCAAGCTAGACTGGCTGCTCTTGATAGCGTTTCAACATGATCTGTGCCCAGATTCTTCTTTCCAGCTTGCGTCGTGAGCTCAACTTAACTTGAGGTACAACCTGGTACCAGCGCTGCAGTCAATTCAATTCAACTCGAATTTTCCCCTATTTGAATTAAGGAGATCTGAAATTGAAGCCGAGAGCCGGGATATGAATTGGTTGAAATATTTGATATATTGGGATGTAATTTCAACCTCAAACCCCTTGTTTGAACTAGAACTTCAACAAATATAACCGCAATCCCTGGAGCTGGAATATAGGGTAACAAGGTGCAAAAAATGCATTAAAAATTCTCAAAAAAAAAACACACAGAGATTGATTGAAAAGCCTAGTTAATTGGATAGTTCGGGCTGGATTAATTGAATTGATGAAATTCCTGATTTCAATTGATTTGAATTGAGCGCAGCGCTGACTGATCCTCATAATTTAGAAGAGTAACGCCATGTGACTATCAGCCATCTCCCAAAAACTCCCTTCGGCATTACACTCAAGCGAAACCAAGTCCTTGGCGGGAAAGAAGGCTTGATTGTCCTGAGACATCATTGTTTCGAGGTTCGTTCCTTTGCATATGGCGGAGCGGAATTCGACTATGAGACGGAAGGAAATGGCATGAGAAAACTTGTCGCCTTCAGCGGATAACTGCGACCACTGATTTGCTCGGGCGGGCCGTAGGTGTTAAGCTGGGCTGACGCTCCATGGCTAGCCCACAGTTTACCCGCCAGCATGTACGTCACCAATGCGGGACATGCCATCAACAATTGAGCTTCGAACCAACCCTCCTCAACTCGACCAGAAGTAACCACCCCCTGCACGCGCGCGATGATTCCAAGTCGCCGAGGATGCTTGCGCCTCACCCTCTTCCGTCCTCCTCGCCAAAGAGCAGAGGTCCACCGAAGCGACAACGATCAAACCATCACCTACCCAACACGCGACTAAGAGACACAAGATCCATCACCCTCCACAGCCTCTACGCTTTTGGGATAATCTCTCCCAGATCCCGCTGACAAAAGGCGCGCTGTGGGAGCTCGACCGTCGAAACACCATGTATTCCCATATTTAGTCGCAACCCACGCATCGATCGGCGTCCCTGTACCCGACGCGTCGCATCCGCACGACGAAACGCTCGCCCCCTCCGCCCCATGAGTTTTTCCAACATGGTTCTCCAGCAAACCTCGCGCAGCTGAGACGCTTCGCCAGTCACGGAGGTCCTAACCAGGAACACCTGAGAGGCGTGGGAAATTCCCCCCTGTCAGCGAGACTCTTGACGCCGACTCGAACTGGTATCACCCGTCAATCGACCCAGAGATGATGAGCTAGCCAATCGAACCTCGGCCGTCGCAAGCGCGGTCCACGATCCCTGCCAAAGAGCAATACAACGCCCAACACAACGTCCACGAAGAGTACAGGGCCGTACGACCGCGCTTTTCTACAACATTTACAGGATCACAACATCTTCCCTCACGGTTACGAGTATCCCGATGGCAGCTTGCCTTCCGAACCCGAAAATATAAATGACATCCGCCGAGCATTTGAGCGGCCTTGAGCCTCATGATCCCGAGCCGGTTTTCCAATGACGACTTTAGAAAGTTCAGACGCAAAGACAGTAACGCAACCAGGGAGAGCGATGTCATTCGCAAGGTGATGCCGATAATAGAAGGGGATGTGAGGGACAAGTGCACCGTTAGCGAAGTACTATTCTCCAATATGCGTCACTTAACGGAGATCGCTCGTCCATGCCAAGCCCGACTTTTACCAAGGTGCTCCACCAGATACCTTGCGCCATGATGTACGGCAAGCGCTGAATAATCTCATCGTTCCGTCAACGCAGAGTGATCTTCAGGTCATTGCTCAGGCAAACGAGAAGGCGACATGTCCGGCCATTATTACTGTTACTTCGCCACCACGATTGAACCCGGCCCAGACGCAAACAAGGACCCCCCTGATTGAGCCTTGCCCTATAATCAGATACTTCCACAGACCAGCTATCATTAGACTTGGAGCGTCCAACTAAGCGTTCGCGCTCCCTGGGAAAACAAGCTTCTACAGTAGATACCTCGCAGCAATCGTCCGAATAAAAAACTGCACTGATGAGGTGAAATGAGGCTTTAGATAAATAAATAAAAAAACACAACGCCATTTATATAATTTATTTAACAAATAATAATTTTCCACTTAAGGTCTTGTGGCTACAGACGATACTTTGATGCCAATCTTTCTTGAGCAGCTAACACGCAGCATCTCAATTCTCTTACACGTGAAAGAACTCGTGATAATTTAGAGGATCTATGGATTTAGGGAGAATTAATTTGTGTCATCAGCCGTGAAATAGCATATTATAGATCAGGGTAGAGGCATGCCGTGCCTTAGAGAGGTGCAGTCATTTAGTGAGCAATGCGCTGTAACCTAGGGAGCTAAGGGCTATAACTTAGAGGATTATCCACTGTATATTAGGGGCGCTTGATGTCTGCGAGGAATGGCCAACGCCGGCGCTGACTTGCAACGCGCTGGCTGTTCAATGCAGAAGCACCTATGTCCAGATAATGAAATAAGAAGCCCAATGAGATTTAATTTATTTATCTTGGATGTGATGAAATAAAATCACTGCATTGGCGCGGGCCATTCTGTGTAGACGAAGCGGCGGCAAGCTGCCAGCACCCGAAAGGGAAATTGTAAGCGTTATCATCCCATTGTCTACACCCGCTTTCCGGCCTTCTCTGCCCTCCAACGCAGCTCTTCGATAAAGCCAAGCAGTCCAGGCAAAGTTCTCGGGGGTTCTTCTGCACACCACCCCTCCTCGCCATCATCCGACTCATCAACCGTTTTCATCAGCTCGTACAGTTCAACGACGTCCCCGCTGTCCCATAAGCCCTCACGGTGGTTCAGGCTGTAGAGCAAGTCCAGCGCCTCTTGCTTGACTTCAGCAACCGAGGGATCAATCGCCCACCCGGCGACTAGGTACAGGCCGGAAATCAGCCCACCGTCCAGAGAGAAGGTGGGCTGGTTCATCGCAATGAGCGGTACTGCCACACTTTTGGCTGCCGAGAGGAAGGGCTGGAAGACCTCGGGATCGACGATTGGTCCGTCGGTGGCGGCGCCGAAAAACGAGATGGACATTTTCCAGTACTGCTGCCCCAGACGTAGATTGCGGAGCTGAGGGGTTTCTTCGTTTGAGATGCCAATCCCATTGACTCCTGGCGTCAACTCAAACCGCGAGTTCCATACTCGGAAATCATGCTCTATTAGAAGCCGCATCGTGTCATCGTCGCCGTACGGGTCGTCTTCCTCGCGCTCAACTCGGCTTACCCAGCTATTATCGACTTGGCGAACGTTTAGTCTCTGCAACTCGTATGAGGCCTCGTCAAGATCCCGAAAAGGGCGGGCAGACATGGTCTGTCCGACGGCACTAGCCTGGTACCATTGTGAAACTCCCGACACCACATTCTTTTCGGCAAAGGAGGATGCTTCCGTGCCGAGGCGGGAGAACATTTCGACAAGTTTCTCGCCTATTTCATGTCCCTCGGGCTTCGGTTCGCGTAAAAACGAGGCCAAGAGCTGGTTGCCGGACTGCAAGTGTCGAACCAATTCCTCATACCGGCCCGTCAGGCCCTCAAACGAGACGAATAAGAGACAACATATCAAAATGCAGTACATATCATACATCGTGTTATTCGACATGAAGGGCAAAATCGCGGTGATGGCCTTATTATATTGATGAATAGCAAGGCGTCTAAGCTCCCAAGGCTCCGAATGAGTGGCAGACCGGGCCATAAAGAGCCGATGCGAGGCACCAACAGCAACCATGCTGTATCTTATCGGCTGGTAATGGTATGCGAGCGGGAGGGCATGCCGAAGCCAAAAGTTGGACATGTCTGGAGAAGTTGAGAGCTGCTTCGTCGTCCAATGGAGGAAATGGTGAAAATAAAGCCTCTCAGAGTCTGTGGAAAAGATAACATCACTGACTGAGATCAAAGGCTTGGGCGGATGAGCTGCTGGCTGTGCTTTGGGCTTTGGCTTCCTTCGTTTTTGCGGCATGATGTATCCGTCGCATTTGACCTCATCGCGGATACAACGTTGGCAAACTGGCTTTTCTTCATCACATTTCAGGTGGCGAATTCTACGAATGATATAAGTCTGAAAGCCTGTGGAACATCTGAGCAGAACCTACTTGCTACAGGGGGTCAATTCAAGTCCCAGATACCACGGGCAGGAAGGGGTCGTACCAAGTAACGCAGCCAGTGCGGACCTTGGAGTGTGAGACACGATTGAACCGGGGCTTCATTGGCGCGGTGGCAGTGGCACCCATCATCGCTGGACCTTGTTGCTCGTGCATGTACGACGTGAGTAATAGGAAGGGAAGAGCCGGCAAAGATTAAGTACGAACCTCGCGACCCGCACCGTGCAATCCGGATAAGATTGAGACACCCTGGCTTCTCCACAAACCGCATCTGAACCACGCAGCCGAACAACCGGCCTGTGACGTTTCTGTGGAAGAGTAATATTACTGTTAATACGTTACCGCCAATCATGTTTTTCTCTTCATCATTCTGTGGAGCACATGTTCGCATTTGTATCCGTGCTTAGCTTACCCCATCGCCTCGCTCTCGGTTGAGACCGAACTCACAGGCCATCTACACTTACGGCCCGGCCAATGGCGTGTCAGGAAACCAAGATGCTGGGTCCAAAAGACTCTGAATGTGGTAGCCAAGGTATAAATGTGGACGACCTTGTCAGCCTTACGGCTGAACTCCTTCAGATGGAAGAGCCATTGTTGCAGGCAAAGAACTTCACCTGCATTAACCCCTTATTCAAGCTTACAGCGCTATGCAGCATTTTTGTTTGTTGAGGCGCTGATATTGTGCAAAAGCTGTTTCATGGTTCTGTCATTAGCCTCATAATATGCCGAATAGGTATTAGATGTCGGATATTTCTCCAGTCCAGATCCCGCCCAAATAACTTATCTCAAATCACCCAACATGGAGCTCTCTACCAAAACCTCAAAAGATGATGGCCGCAGCGCAAGGTCCTCGGCATCTCACTTCAACGACGCCACTCTACAACATCTTTCTCGAATTTTTCACCAGGGCCTTGAGCCAGGCCAGGATGCTTGGAGCAACAAAACTATTCGAAAATTTCTTCAGGACCAGCAAAGGCAGACAAAAACTCCAGCATCTGCCGAGTTGGCTACCAAGGACCACCTTGATGAACAAGGATTCCTGTCGTGGATGGCATCACCCAATTGCGCCATCGCAAATCCGCCCAGGTCTGAGGATCTAACGTGGCCCCTGACGAGCTATTTTATCAACTCAAGCCACAACACTTACTTGACGGGCAACCAACTTTGGAGCGACTCTTCAACAAAGCCTTATACCGACGCTTTACTTCACGGGTGCCGATGCATCGAAATTGACGTTTGGGATGGGAAACCACAAGCTGCGAGAAGTGACTCAAGTAGCTGCTGCTCAACTAGTAGCTGTTCAACCAGAAGCTGCATCGACGGCGGAGCACCAAAGCCCAGGAGCGGATTCGGGCGCTTACTTGATAGGATGACAGCTTCTTTTCGTGATAAAAAAGAACCTCAGTTAAAAGAAGTAGCGATGGAGGCGCGACCCATGTCGAGTTCGTCAAGCGAATGCAGCGGCGATAGTGAGTCATTTGAGGAGGAGGAAGCACCAGCCGTTGAACCTATAGTTCTTCACGGCCACACTCTAACCAAGGAGGTCTCCTTCCGTGACGTCTGCATCGCTATTAGAGAGAGCGCTTTCGCCAACAATGATCTCCCCATCATCATCTCCCTGGATGTGCATTGCTGTGCTGAACAACAACTCACCATGGTCCGTATTATGCGTGAATTGTGGGATGGACTGCTCCTCGAAGAGCCTGAAGATGATCTTACAAGGCTACCCAGTCCAGATGCTTTGCGCAGAAAGCTGCTCATCAAAGTCTATGCAGTACCTGATGAACCCGCTCTTTCCACAGGCAAAGACAAAGAGGAGAATAAAGAGGCCAAAAGCAAGGTAGCCTCGACTAACAAAATGACCCGAGAGCTCAGCCAGATGGGAATATACACACGTGGCATCTCTTTCGATCTTGATTCACCAGAGGCATCTGACCCAACCCACATCTTTTCACTTTCAGAGAGCAAGGTGGAGAAGGTGCTGGAAACCAAAGCCATCAAGTTATTCAACCACAATCGATCTTATTTTGTGAGAACGTACCCTTCCGGCGGCCGGGTTGACTCATCCAACATGGAACCGCAAAGCTTCTGGAGAAGTGGGATCCAGATGGTGGCACTGAACTGGCAAACATGGGACTGTGGGACGATGATAAACCATGGCATGTTTGCGGACACGCAGGGCTGGGTGCTCAAGCCACCAGGTACGTAAAAGAAGAAAGGTGTTTCTGATTTTCTCTGATTAACATGGCCTTAGGATACCGCCCGTATCTGCATGACAAGCACGGCTCAAATACGGTCAGGACAAAAGACCTGTCATTCTCCATCACTTTCTACTCGGGCCAGAACATGCCACTGCCGCCAAGCTGCAAGTCACCACAAAAGTTCAAGGCATTCGTCGAGGTCGAGCTTCACGTCGAAGCAGAAGGCGAGAACCATGGCGTTGATGGCAAGAAGACACGTGGGCGCGAGGAAGAGTACTCGGAGTGGACGGAATTAATCACTGGCTGCGACGTTGATTTCCGGGAAGATCGTCTCTCCTTCAAAGATATTAACGGGGTTCTAGAGGAGCTGTGTTGGGTGCGATTCGGGGTCTGGGAGGATAAGTTCAGTTCAGGCGACCCGGTTAGTTGGGCGTGTGTGCGGCTGGATCGCCTTGGGAATGGATACAGGTTTGTGCCTTTACTGGATTTTAAAGGAAGACCAACAGAGGGGGTTCTCTTTGTTAAGGTTAACAAGGTTGTATCATGAAAATGTAAGCTGCCATCAGACACTCAATAATATGTGGACTAGGGTGTGGAGGGTGCTTAGCTCACCCCTCAAGCCACGCGATTGACTTGGTTAGCAGAACAGGTTGCTAATAATGACCACAGGGGCTTACAAAATATGCTCCTACAGCTCTTCCTCTTGTCCTATTGCGCAGGACGGCACCCACATCAGCCAATTGGGCCACGGGTGAATTCCCTGCTCAACATTAACCCAGGACCAGTGCGAGTTTACGTGTCATGACTACCTACGCCTACAGTCTTGCATGTCTTGAGATCTGCACCCTGGAGCAGCATCTACTCTCTATTCCTGGCCTAGCTCTGTTGCCTCGTCCATGGCGGTCTCGTTGCCTCATTGCCTCGCCAACAACTATCATCGATTGCCTGGAGAGAATGGAAACCCTTACTTCCCCTGAACCAGATCAAGTAATAGACACCTTCGTTATGCCGAGAGTGTTACTCTAGCTCTCAAGAAGAAAAAGGAACAACCCCGAGGCACCATTGGTTGCAACTGCCCAAGTGAGCTCTGTCAAGTTCAACTTAAATCTATGACGCTTGGTAATTGCAAATATCAATGCAAAGGCATTCGCTGGAACAATGGATAAGGTAAACCCTTGTGCCTTGGAATACTGTAGCTGGACAGTGGTGTGGCCAGTACTTGGCGGAGTTGTGAAAAGGTTGCTCTGCAAATGGTTGTATCATGTAATATAGTGAATAAGCCTACATAACAGGGCTCATCCGAAAAAACTTTTTTTGAAAACCACGACTGAGTCTCTCAACCATAGGATTCAAAAAGCATCAACACTCTCAAGGCCAGGCATCTGCAAAAGAAAACCAACCGTAGACATGTCAAGATATCCTCGACTAACCGTTGCGAAGCGAGCACAACAGAGGCGGATTGCATCTGGTCAAAAAATCCCAGAAGAGCTCCAGGGCCTCCGGGCGAGCAAATGAGAACATCACCGATGGCTTCAAGTCCATGATGACGGTCGTTCTCTTCATCGTCGTGTCTTCATCATCGTGTGGCGCAACGCAGGGACATGCTCTCGTCCTCTGGTTCAAGATCACGTCCATACTCATGTATACGGGGGACACGATCAAGAGTATCTCGCCAGGCCTTTCCACAGCCAACAATATCCGGAGCGACGTGGAACACTGCGACATGATCGGCACTGAATTGTTGGAAGAGATGTATCCGGGAAAGTGGACGTCTGTGTTGGAAGTACCAGAGCTCAAAGTATTATTCGAAGAGGGTTTGAGACTGCTATTGGAGGCCAGAGAGTCTGCGCCTATGAGTGTTGATGAGGTGACTCCGGATGTGGTGCTACCGGCTTGAACCTGAACATCCACGGCCGATCTGGTGAGTGTGAGGATGCGTTGAAGACCTCACGGAGCATTGAAACAAAGAAGCACTACAAATCAGCTAGCATGTGCTGCGGCCTGTATATCCAGTTGAACCCATTCAATTAATGCAGTTTCTTTTGGCGAAAATGAAGGACGTGGGCATGCAAGTCCATCTCGCTCAGTTTAATTATGCTGCCTAACGCCTGGTCTAGAGGGCAGCCCTCGTTACATTAACATCGCAGCCCATCGCAGCCATGACAGCCATGGGATGGGACAGTGATGCCCCCAGCGTGCTGTGTGGGCTGTTGGTTGCTCAACCGGTTGCTCTTCAGTGGGGCAGCTTAGGCGGAGTGCACTGAGGAGGATGCACTGAGGGATGCACCAATGGATGCAGCGCTACTACTGTACATGAGGCATGAGGGCAGGCAGTGGTAAAAAGCAAACATCAATCTGGGTCGCCATCTCCCGCCCCGCGCATCAAGGCTGAGGGGGGAACTGTTGGCCTGATGCCATCCAAACACCTGTCCCAACTCGCGTCCTGCAAATCTTTTCTGACCTTGATCGCATCGTATTCCAGCTCTTTGCATCAAACGCAATCTACACCGTGCCAACAGGAAACTGATCCTCTTTGGCCGCCAGTCTCAATGTCCTCGCCGCCCGGCCTCCCGCCAGCAGAGACATCGCACGGCGCAGTACGTCCGCCGAATCTCCCGAGCCTTTTTGACCTCTTCCCGCCGCCTCAATCGTCTGCTCGGCCTACAACGCTGCCTGAAGAACACACTCTTTTCTCAACCCGTCGCAGGGCCTATGCCCCCCAGCTGCTACCTCAACCACCTCCCACCGGGGCAACGGTGCCTCCTGTTGGTGTTCAAGTGCCCACCACCGTTCCCGGGAGCGATGCACCACCACCAGCAGTCGTTGGTGAGGCGGATAGGCCGGCCGCGCCTCCGCAGGTTGTTCTCAAGCGACGTCAATATGTCAAGGCACACCGACAGAAAAGGATTATGCAGGTACAAGAAATGGGAAAGCAGCTGGTGGAGCTCCAGGACGAGCACCGCCAATTGAAGATCAAGTTTGACGAGCTGAGCAAGAGGTATGACCGACAAGCCGAAGAATTGAAGCAACTCAGAGTCATCGTATTTCGGGATCCATCAACAAACCCCTCGTCCATCGTGTCCTCTAGTCCCAGTTCCGTGACATATGCCGCTCCCTCCGTAGAGAGGGCTCTTTCGACGGGAGATGCTGCTGCTCAATGTTCTTCTCCTCTACAGCATGCACGTATGCAAGCCAAAGCTCAAACGGATCAGTTCTATCAAAGCCAACACAGCTCTCAACCCGAATTTATGCCAACGAACGAAAATCTGGCGACTTTTAAAAGTTATGCGCATGTCTCTTGATTAGCTACCTCGCAGGGAGATGCTATTACAATCGCATTGCACACATCTCTAAGCTACTTCTCAGACTCCCGAGGTTTAAATCGTATGGTGGTTTTTTTTTTTTGACTGGGTTGAGGGCACTAGCATCTATAATGTTTCCATTTTCTGTCACATTTCCTTGTGTAATTATATTAAAAAAAAATGAAGATAAACTTGTCTATATTCTTAATCATGATCATTCTCTAACTTTCAGAAACACTCTTCGACTGAAGGAAAACATCAACTGCACTCAACCTAGTTGCCAAAGCTTGATACTAGATAAAAAGGCCATCAAACACTGGGTCCTGCCATGATAAAGGGAACAGGCTCGCCCGGTATCACTTCTCTTTCGTAGGAATCCCTTTCACATTGGCTTAGTTCAAACAAATGATAGTAAGAAGGTGTGCCCGAAGTTCAGTGAGGGGCCAACAAGTGGAGGATCGGCCGCAAATGGTCGTAGTGACGAGCGAGCAGATGAGATGACTTAGGACCAAGTGGACTAACGAAAGTGAGAGTAGGCAAGGGACCAAAATCATCCAGCTTAGTACGTCAAGTCATTCTACTTGCAAGCTCATCAGCTGTGCATAGCCGTACATTCTAGCACTAAAATGCAAGATGCCATCCAATGGCTGATCAAAAACGCATCAGCGCGCCATGGCATTAGCCCCCGTGAGCCAAGCGCTATTCCTTGATATGGTGAAGCCCTGTTTAATAGAGTCAATTTATCCACCTGCGGTCAACATGTCAAAGATCGTAGTTCTGGCCATTGTCGTGCCTATTATAATACTTGTCCTCCTCATCGCTTCCTTCGTCATCTGGCGGATCCGTACGAAGCCCAACAGTAATAAGACGCCCCTTACTCGACTGTAGGTGATAGGGTGCCCATCTCACCATCCTCGCGTGCTCGCAATCAAAACAGGGCCAATTTGCCTTCAAGACGACAAAGAAGCAATCAAGCCAGCCATGCAGCAACATCGCCTCCGTTTTCCGCCAGCTCGCGTGTCGCAGTTTTGTGGAAAACACACCCGTCGGGCGGTAGCCAGCATGTGGAGAGGATCATCAGCCTGCCAAAGCTTCCAGCAGGGGAAGGAAGCGAGTTCATGACTGTGGTGGAGTTTATGGGGTCGTATGGGTATAGGCCTAGGAGAACCGTACCGCCGGTTTCAAGCTCGCAGGTGCAAGAGGGTAGGCTATTCTTGGCAGGATAAAACCAGTATCGTGTGACTATATACCAGAGCCCTTGAGCCTTCCCGCTCCTCACCGAGACGGGGAGGCCAGCAATAGACCATGCTCTGACTACAACATGCTCATGGCATCATGACTCCTTCTATATTACCTAGCATTCCAGCGTGAGAGTTCACGTGTGGCCTCGCACAGATAGGCCACCCTACATTTCATGCACCGATGATGGAACAACACTACAGAGATGTTGCACTGACCAACAGGTTGGAGTGAATCGCATCAACGAGGAGTGGGAACGTGGGATGAGCAATGACGGATTGGACTCGATGCGGGCCAAAAGGCGCAAAGAGTAAACACACCTTGGCAAAGCATGTTGACCCCGATGGCTGGAGCACATGTTCTTGAGAAGGTGGTGGTGGTGGTGGTGGTGGTGATCTCAGTTGCGTTTTGCGTTTGGCCTTGCCTTTTTCGGATCACGTGCCGCCTTCGTTCGAGGAGAGTCCAAAAGGCACGCCGGTCCACCCGCCACGTCTCCATCGTCTCAAGCCCTGTGGCCGTTGTCGCGCCTCGTCGTCTGTTGTGCAGATAGCGCTCCCCCAAACCTGCAAGCGCCATATGGTTGAGCAGGGCCGCCCGGTCGAGCAGACTTGACAGGGAGCATTTGGCCAATCATGTTGCACCGTTTTCGATAAACTGTCGACACCCCTCGACTAATCTTAGAGCCGGCCTAAACCCCAACAACGTGGTTGGATCGGCCGCTAAGACGGGCGTGGAAACCGATGTGACGCCCATTTCCTCCAATAGCATGCGAAATCTCTCGATAAATTGTCGACACCCCTCCCCCCCTGGCGGTTCCCCTGCTCGGTAGATTCTGCCCCCGACTCACAGAGTGGACATGGCGGTGAGAATCCACTCCTGAGGCCGTTAGTAACCGTTGTTCACTCATGGATGCGGGCACAAGCCGCCAGTTTGAGCATCCAAAGGGACTGTAAAATGCATCAAGATTGATGCAGATTCCCATTCCACCTGCTTCGTAATCTTTTCGTGACTGTCGGGGCAAGGATCAAGCATCAGACCTCAACGCGGGCGCAGAGAGAGGCACTATTTCGTGCTCTCTAGCTCAACTACAGCTCGTAAATTGGTTGCAACGCCAACGCAGCACTCTGGTACTTGCAGCTTCTACAAGCAAGAGCATCGATAGAGAAGAGTCGGCTATGCTGACTGGGTGGGACTTTGAAGGAATGCGCGTCTGTGAGTGTTTGCAAGCCCATCTCTCTTCCGTTTCCTCTTAGTCCCGGATATCTTGAGAAGTAACTTGTTTGGAGGGCTCGGACGTAGTGTGGCACGGTCGAAGTCGATGAGAATAATACGGCGGCCTTCTTTGTTCCAGAGCATGTTGTCGCCCATGGTCGACCCCCTCAGCCCATACAGCCGGGTTCTGGCATAGTTGTTCAACGACCAGGCGGGTAAACTCCTCAGCATCGATAGGGTGCCGGTTGCCGCCTTCGGCTGTGCGGTGTAAACACACATTAGGGCAATTTTCATCCAACTCCCCCGCCTCTCTTGAGGCGTAAAAGGCACTCCTGTGTACAATACTGCCTGGTGGGTGCTGGGTTGGGCATCTAGACCTGTCGTTGTTGAACAGGGTGACTTGAGACAGGGGGCAATGAACTTACAATGCTAGGACCTCCCGTTCCATCAAATTCGACATTGTGTCAGAAGCCACTAAGAGAAGAACGGGGGCTGACTTGAAATGAGGCTTCTCCAAGTATCATTTCAAATACTCTGGCAAATTAACGACACCAACTCATTGATAAATGGGGTAGGGGCCTATACCTATCGGGGGCGGAGCCTTAGATCCCAATCGCCGATGTTAGGACATACTAGGACTGCGCCATCACATGAGAAGGACACGAAGCTTTCAAAGCGAATACGATATTTGTGTAGCATTTGCATACAACTCCCATAGCTATGCGGGCAGGAAGGTCCACATCAATGCCCAAGCCTTCCACAGGCGACGCCTATTATCAAGAGAGGGGGATCTGATCTGTGGTTACTCAGTCAGATTTCACATGTTGGCCTGATTGGACTTGCATGGCTCCGTCTTGCAATATTATCCCGGACAATTGAAAACTCAGCCTCACATTGCGACATCGGACAGTGACACAACTCAATATTTCCCCGCTCCGTATATTGAGGCTTGCCTATTTCATCCAGTTTGGCGATGGAAGCCTTAGCGGGCGTCCGCATTAATGTGCCTTGTACGCATCACGCACAGCCCCAACGCAGCCGATTCTGCTGTTCGGGCTAGGGTCCAGCCAATGATTTGCTTGAGAGAGATGTTGTGGTCTCAACTTGGCGCAGATGCAGCCGCAATAGCAAAGCAATATAGTAAGACATTGTTCAGCCCACAAGGTTGCCTTACAAACGGCTGTGATTTGAGCGAGGAAGCAACTTGACCGGAATTCCCAATCAAAAGCCAATTGTTAAAATAATCACGAAGTCTCTCTTTTCAACTATCTCTGTTTATATACTGCACAGTTCTCTTTTCATATCCACAATCAGTTTTATCTCTTAAGCTCAAACACGTTTCATTCAGAGGCCAGTTCATCATCATGGGATGGTTATCATCCGTGTGCGGATGCTTGTCATCAAAAGAAGCTCGCAATGGAGACGAGCTGCCCACGCGTCTGACCCAGCTTGGGTCCAAAAACGCCCACGGTTCTTCTAGTGTCCCTTACACTGGAGCTGAACTTGATTTCGAATTCATTTGCGAAGGAAAAGATCAGCAACCTCCTGCTTATGAAGCCCACGACTCGGCTTCCCACGAGACTTCGGTTCATCCACTGTTTCCGGTTTTTGTTGAGGCACATCGCCGCGTAATCTTTCGATCTCTCTCGGAGCGACGTCAGGAAGTATGGTTGGATGATAATCCCCAACTCCAAAAAGTCACCAGATTTTGCATCCGGTTTATTGCACTCATACTACTCCAACTCGGCAAGGCACACGACAGTGACATGGAGTTTTATTTCACGAGCATGAGTAGTGTGGACTATTCAAAACTCAGTGAAAGTGAAAGGTCAAAGGCTGAAGCATTGGAGCATTTGTCTTACAGCAGTAGTTTGGATGATGCTATCCATATTATCAATGGATCTTACCCTCTCAAGGCTCTGGGCCTCCACTCATGGGTCAGGACCAACGCCCCCAGATTCAGTCACCAATTGGACGAAAATACTACCAGTCAATACTGGGGTGGGATACGGCAATATCGCAGCGACCTACAAGAAGATGGCGATTCAGAAGACCCCCTGAAGCAGCTTACAAAAAACGAAATACACGACAACCTGCTCTACCATGTTCTTAAGTTGAGATTGGACTATTGGGAGGGATGGCACCAGCGGGATATCACGCCTGAGCGTCTGATTCAGCTTCATAATCGCGCAATCAGTATGTCGCGAAAGCAGCCAAAGATGCGCAACAAGGCCCGCTTCACGATCGAGAGAGGACTCGAGCAGCAACAGCGACACAGCCAGAATAAGAACAATTCAAGCGCAACCAACATGGTATTTTTGACCGGGTCTTCAATTTTGGACAGTGACGTGTCACAGCTTGAATTAATCATGGACAAAATCCAGGGTGGGGGCTCGGAATTCGCTATCGAACTTGGCATTTTCGACAAGTTTTTGGAGGGGCGCGTGAGAACGAGATACAAAGATCTCGATGATCGTAAAGTTGGCGACAAAGATGTCATTAACGCAACTTGTGTTGATGAGCAGAAGCTTCTCACGCAAGGTCCAAACGTTGGATTCTTGGACCAGCTGCTCAATAGCTACAAACGGGAGGTGGACCGGGTCAAACTGAAAGATGGCGACTTGTATGGGAAACACGTACTTTGGGGCGTCGGAGTGAAACAGCGGACTATTGGATCAGTCAAGGAGATTCAGAAACTTCTTGGGCTTGACCATGACGAAAGTGAAGAGGAAGATGGAGAGATCGATGTCTGATTTTTAGCTTTAGCATAAACGAGGAAACAAGGCAACATTTTGGTTCAAGCTATTCGCAAAGATTTGAAGTGGTTAGTTCAGGGTATCATAAAAAGGCAGCTCCAGAGTAGCAAAGTAACAATTCATACCCGTTGTCTTCCAATTTGGGCATTGTTCGAGCTCTCGGTGTATGCAAGAAAAAATAATGTTGAGACTCCTTGGTCGAGTAAGGGGCCGTCAAAAACACAGCGTGGGCAAGACATTGCGCGATACAGAAACCAGCGGCTGCAAATCCGGAATTATTTTATGCACAAACACACTGTTACGCTGCCACGGGTTCCTCCGCGCGGGGGGAATAATGTGTGGGTGGGAGAGCTAACGCGGCGATTCGACATAGCAAATCGCTGCGAATAGCCTCGTCGGCTAAGCTGGGTGCAGGCACAATCTGGACTAAGAATTATGAAGATGGGAGCAACACAGCGGTCAAAAGTGGGTGCAACCAACTGGACTGTTCTGAGCTGCCGCACGGGAAGATTGTCCACCCCGCACACGCAAACACCCCACCAACTGCCCGAACCAGCCTTGCCCATCAACGAATCGCCCAGATGTCCTCAGCTTTTTCATTTTGTATAAGCGGGAAAGTCTCTTTTCAGCGCTACCTCCATGACTGACTGGCTACAGTACGATTTGATCGACAACTGGCTCGATGCCATTGCTCCCAGTTTCGATGTTATTCCGATCCTTGAGTCGTACGCCATGTACCCAAACAACGAAACCATGACGACGCCTCCGCCATCCGACCCGGACGTACGAAAGCAAAATCCCGACGAACGAAGTAAATAAAACCGGTGCATCATCTTGCTGAACACAATGCCGATGGCGAAATCGGCTGGCTGGAGGAAGATCTCCTCGAGGAGACATCTGGGTCAAATACAGCCAGATGGCAGCCTACTTTGCCATCGATACCACGTCGAGGGGATCTGTCTATAGCGTACACGCCCTTGGGCGATAACGCCGTGGAGATGCTTCCAGAAGAAATCTCTTCGGTGATCTTGAGGAGATTGGTGAGGATCATGCCGGCGTGTTTCCCTCCGAGATACGTAATGCAACATCGAGACCAAGATACCAACAATACCCCATACGGTTGAGCTGCAACTTTCAGTTTGGGTAACCGCTTGGTATCAACGCATGAAAATGCTTGTGCCTGAACAAATCTCTCGTCGTGGAATTATCACGCTGCCACTCTTACACATTGTGGGCCACGACTGGAGATTATCATTGTCGGGGGCATGATGGTATCGAGATCATGGGAAAACCCACTATTGGGAATGCCAGGACATTATTAGGGACTTGTACGATTGTGTCTATACTGCGTAAGATAGGGGACTGGATTGCAATGGATTATCGCCAATGGATCGAGAAAATGCTCCTATAGAAACGGCGCGGTGAATGCCTACACTTCTCTTTTGACTTACAACCCACCATTACCGTCGGGCGATGTGCGCTTATAGTGGAAGGGTTTTAGGGGAAGATGAACCCCGCCTCACCTGGGCTGTAAGGCCCAACTCACTAGAGCCCGCTGAAAGAAACCTACTAACGTCCAACGCTCGGAGAAATCCACTCTTTAAAGACAGTTAAGTTTGCAACCTTAAACCTAATATTAACGACAGAAGGTCAAAGGGGGTCCACGCGTATGGCGCATTCTGATCGCTGGGTGTCGTAGTGTGAATGTTCCGTGTCGAGTTCAAAAGCGTTTTCGCTACTAACGTCCCTTTCCTACCCAAAAAAATGGATGGGGTGGGTGGGCTCGCGTGTGCCCACCGATGATGACATATTGGGCATGTTGGAAAACCTATTTCCCAATGCCGTGGAAACTCAAAAGACTCTCGGAGCCCTTGAAGTCAGAGCGTTGCAAGAAGAAAACCAAGAGCAGCCGATACTCCAACTTCTCAGCGAGGCGAGTGAAGAAAATGCAGACACCATCCTCCTCGAGGCTATCAGGGATGCCATTGCTGCTAGAGGGAGTGGGCATCACTACGAACGAACAGAGGCAAGCGGGGATTCCATTCTTGACCAGGGAGACTACATTGCGCCCAACTTTCGTGGTCAGGCACCGGTTGGCAGGCTTGGTCATAATTACGGCACCACCATCATCAATGGTAAGTCGAAGGCAAGACAGGGCGATACATATGGAGATTCCAAATTTTCTTTTTAGCCTCACATTGGGTGGTTATGATTATGATGATGATGTATACGATTGAACGGAGGATGCAGAGCACAGAGGGCCTGAATGCTGATCCAAGTTCACTGAGACGGAAGGTTTTGCAGCGAAGATGCTGGGATGCACCTATTATAATAGAGAGGATTGGAATCAGAGTGTGTGAGATGAATAAACTCAACAATAAAAGGGGTCACCATTTAGTCCTACAATATTACATAAAATCACTTTCAGATGCCACAATTCGGGCAATGAATGATCTGATAACACCGGTAGATGAACTCAGTCGCAGCCTCTGTCAATGGTCATGTAACTGGGACAGCGTCCATGATTGCAGACAGGCACAGGTTAGCAGTACACAAGGCTTCGCGGCCAGAATTCTGTTAGAGGGGCCCTCCCCCACCAGTTCGTCGACAACCCCCAACGCCCACATCAAAGAGGCATTCGTCCACCTCACAGCTCTTTGGATTCGATATCAACCGGTGGTCGGAATAATTGAGAATTTGTTCCAATAACCCGGCAACATTTCATCGGCGAAACCCTTGAATATTTTACTTTAGAGAGATTGAGAAGCCAAAGTTATGGCAAGGAACCGCTACGACACGAACGAACGGGCGTGAGTCAGGCACTATAGCACTCGATTTGCCGTCTATCTTGCTGGACGTCGGATCGTTCGTTTTGCCGGAAATCCAGACAGCCGCGATCGAATCAGCAACGCACTCTAGGAAGACCGCCCCCACAACGACCTTTTCGAATCTCCTCTTCTTCACGGTTTAGTCGTGATTTCCCTGCATAGTAATGGAGGCGGTTGCTGGGGAGAGGTGAGGAAATAACCTGGAATCTTTAGCGCCCTGGCCAAGATTGGCCGACTGTGTGCCTTATTCCGAACTAAGCTTGACAATGAGGGCACTTGTCGCAGAACGATTGAGAGGGACGATGAAGAATGCCATCTATGTGCAAGACTGTAGATTTCACAACTCCCATGGCAAAGGAGGAATTACTTGCTGCGAAGCTTGAGATCGGAGAGCAAGAGGAGAAGGACAAAACCGCCAAATCTGAAGTCAATTAGCTCCAGGATGATGTTCAAAGCTATGCAGACAGGCTGGATGAGAGTCACCGTTCCAACCACAAACTGAAAATCGAGTTGAAAGATGCCAAGGCAAAAATGGCTGACCTGTGAGCTCAATTGGATAGGGCCAATGCCGAGAACAAAGCCAGAGTCGTAAGAGTTGAGGTCCCAGGATCGCTAAATACGGTGCTGGTTCGCTGGAATCAAGACCACTCTTGCCGACCATGGCGATGGGTTCGCTGAGCATGCCGTTAGAACTGTCAAGATGACGCTGGAATCGCCGAGCTTCGATGCCGAGGGTAAGGATGGACAGCCACCATTGTATGGACAGCGTTTTCAATGTCTTCCTTGCAAGTTGACGGCTTAATCGAAGGTGGTGCTAGATGGGAGCATTTACCCGTCCACCAAATCGTTCGAGGTCCGCGGAGGATGTGAGTTGCGTTGGTGGAAGTTAATTCGCGCCGATGAGAGCTGGCCACCATTCTTGGACCTTTGTAATTACCTAGGCAATCAATAAAAAGACTTTCAAGTCGAACTACTTTAGGGATTTTGTGTTTTCGTCCGCAGAGCAACGCCTTCGGAGTCGGCTTTACGAACAAGGTATCCAACGTCTAAATCGAAGCCAATAGCTATAAAGGACAACAAACCTAGGCTCCCTTGCGGTGCTGCCAATGCACGGGGCGGATGAGATGGATATGGAACAGAGAGCGTATGGATGGAACGGATGCGATAAAGAGGGATCGTGAGATGCTTGATACTCATTGAGAAGTTGGAGGGGGCCAAGACACGCATTTCTAGTTGCAACGAAGACTGAACAATTGTCCTCTCGCTTTTTATTTTGGATGTCTAAGGTGTACATAACGTGGCAAGTGAGCTTTTCCTGCCGCAAGAGATGACCAAGAATCTGCGACGTCGCGTTGCCCCATGCAATACTAGCTGTCCCGCCAAAATAACCAGGGTTGAGCACCGGATTCACAAGCCCATCGGTCTTGGTGGTGCGATATCAGGCCGGGCTCAGACTATGCAGCTGTGTCGGGACCCAAGTAGTTCGTGATGAACTCGTCATCGACGCCACTCCAATTGAGCAAATCACGGAGCTTCCGGTTGTTTTCGGCAACTGCCAATGCGGCCTGCTGGACCTCAGCCGAGGCCTCGGCTCCCCGAAGCTCATACTGGTCAAGCCTTTGCGAGAGGTCTGCCATGTGCTGCCTTGCTCGTGCGCGAGAGTTCCGTTGGTTTCTTTTTACTCGCTCGCGACGCGCTTCCTGGAAACAAGGGTCAAAAGGTGGGAGAAGGAGGGGCGGGATAGGTCAGGGAGGGCTTCATACATCTCCTTCCCGCGGCGCTGACATTGCGACGGTTCTCCTTGGCGCGCGGTGCTGTGGTAAAGTAGTAATGGAACGACGATTGACCCCACATAAAGGTGAAGAGGGTGAGGCAGGGTTGCAAGAAGGATGAATTTATTTTCAAGGCTGAGGGGGAGGCTGAGGTGATGATACGCTCGATCTATGGCGTATGCGAGCATCGCCCAGATCGCAACTCAGGGCACAGCCAATGGCTGCCTGGCAAACTATGGGTCTTGTGAGTGATGGTGCAGCCAACAAGGCGCACGAGGGCGAAGACGTCGAACAATTGGTCAAACGGGCAATGCATGATTATCATGCTGGTTGTAATTCTCTCCCGTGTTCAGGACAGACGTTTACTACTAATTTATGGAGTCGGAGGGCAGGGGAGGAGTTACCCCACTGGAGTGCGCAGAACGAATTCGCAGGTGGGAGCAGCATTTATTTTCCCATTTTTCAGGACGGAGGGGCTAATTGCATGATTAGGAAGCCATCCATCAGTTTCGCCAGTGTTTTGCCAGTCACTCGACCATCTGCCATCTGCATCTGCATCTACATCTACCAATCTCTCTGCCCTGACGTAGCCTCTGCCCTGCCAGTGGCCTCTGCCCGTCGTAGTCTGCCCGTCTCTCAAGCATGAGGGGTTATGATTGCCTAATTGGGATCTGCTGGTCTCTCTGCCAGTTTGCAGCGTTTGTGATCTGCATTTTAGAGCGTGTCTAGCACTAGGCATGGGATGGCGTGCACTACCCCGGGTTTTTCTAGTGGTCCGTAGCCCTTGGGCCACTAATGATTGCCCTACGTAGTGGCTTGTGACAACGGAACTGACGTCCAGGTAAATCTTGTTTGTAGAGACGTCTGCTTGCAAAAAGAACGACATCAACATAAAACATCCCCAATCCGCCAATTCTTGTCTGAACTCCATCTCATTCATTTCCAGGGATACATCTGTGTTGGCACCTGGAACTGCATTATGGCTAGCACATTCTTGCCTCCTACTCTCCCCCTGAACTCATCCAGCATCCATGAAAACTAAAGACTAACTCTCCTCTTGGGGAATCGAGAACTGAAACGAGGGGATGTTTACATCAGTAGGACAAGGGACAGAAAATGTGCGCGTAGCATGATCAAAAATCAACCATTGCTTAGAAGCCGCAATGTCGCGTGCGCAGGAGTAAATTGGCTGTGATCTCCCACTTTCGACGCAGGAATCCTCGTCAAGTCCCGCATCAGCGGAAGATTTCCACCATGGAAGCCCGTTGAGTAAATTGACCTCTGAAATGTATTTCAAAACTTCGTCCCCTCCCGATTCGGACTCAATTAAACGCAAAAGTTGATTGAGCAGGGCTGCCGTTTGCTCCCAAGGAATTGCTTCATAAAGATGCGATGCGGCTACCAGTGAGTGGTTTTTGAGGTAACAAATGTAAAACATGATCGTATGAATGAATGGGAGACAGTAAATGACTTCCCAGCTCAGAGAGGCTTTATAAAGCATCCCTACAATGCGACAGATTTCCAAGAAACTAGCGCTACCAGGTTCACTCAAGTGGAGCAGGCAAGTAATAGCCATCCCGATGAAGATGCTATGATTGAGTTAAACATGTTAAAAAAAAAAGAACAAAAGCAATAACAAATGGACGAACCTCTTTTTACGCCATTGCTCATCGGCACTCTGAAGCAGGTCATGAGCTTCCATCGTCGGTATTTTCGTATCACAGGAACATTCTCCCAAAACATGTAGACAAATGCTTTGGAGTATTATCTCGGTAGGACGCGCCTGAAATGGTTTGGGGCATGATTTGTGCTCCAATACGCGTGCCAACTGCCCTCTCGCCATCGAAGAGGGATTCAGCAGGCAGAGGGACCTCATATAATAAGCAAGCTTTTGCATAGGATGGTGTAAATAGTTTGAAATCAACCATGATAAATGGCCACTTTCGGGTTGGATGTTGTGTGAAACAAAATACCAACACGCCGTCCTCCATTCCCAACCTTCGACATCGATCAAGTCATCGCCGCCTAACTTGGCTGTACTGCGGCAAATATGTCCGAGAGTTTCGGCCCAAATATGAGTGGTTTTAATGGAACCCCTGAAGCAGCCACAAGCTGTATCATGTGCAAATTTGACGTATTTTTGCATGGAGTGGCGCGACTCGGGTAGTCCTTTTTCGAGGTCCTGGAGAAATAGGTCCATTTCATCGCACATGGCTCTGACTTGGGGCAACGGGGCGTCAAAGATTCTGGACGACTGTCTCGCATCATTGAGCAGTTGGTAGAAATGGTCAAGTGAGGATATTTTCTTTTCGACAATGGATTCCCAATCATCACCAATTGTCTTGATGGAATTGGGCGTCACGCCATTAGAACTTGTGGATTCCTTGGAGCTGGCACCCTCAGATTGGCTCTGAGCATCCATGGTGCTGTTGGTGGAACTGGTGACGTTTTTATTGAGGTCAAAGAGGAGGTGTTTCGTGCTGCTACAGGTGTCAGTGGAGGTTATGGACTGAGTAGGGGTATGCTTACAGTAGGTAGGACTGCTATTTGGTTCGATTGCCTTGGCTATGGAGATTCAAGTCTGAGAATTAGTGCCATGGAAGCTTGTTTAAGTAAGTGGCTCGCCCTGCGTTTCGTGGTTCGCATGCGGCTCTGGCGAGGCAACATGGCGCCCGCCCAAATGCGTCCTATGATGCATGATTACGCAAACCAAGCCCCGGAGAGCCCCGAGTGGCTTCTGTAATTGCTTTTGGAAGAGACGTGGCAAGCTGAAGGGCGACGTGAGGTACTGCTACCTCGGGATCGCTGAGCGAGATGGACCAAAGCGAAGCCCAATGCAAAGCAAAGAATGGAGGCGCAGCGTCACCGGCGGCACGCCGGACAGGGCTATTGGTGGCCGTATTTTGAAAGAAGAAAAGAAGGGAAATAGCATTGAAATAAACTCTGGCACATGGTACGTTAAGAATAGAGACGTCGGCCCCTGCTAATGAGCGTTGAGGCCTACCACCCGCGCGGGGTAGCAGACATCCCCTCGCTCCCACCACACCAGCTGCATCCAGACCAATCTAGTGCGAGTGTCCCGTGTGTGCTTCCCACGCTCTGTCATCTCCTGCCCACCCTTGCGCTTCCGATTCCCAAGAGCCACAGCCCTCACCAGGACGTGAGTATTAAGAAGACCTTACCGGATATCATTGAGTTCAGGGATGCATGTAATGCGAATACGGGTTTTCTGGCCATGTGGGTTGTCCTGTGGAAGTGTTGATGTCACCATCTATCCATGGCTGAATGATGGTGGCCATCAGCCCGTCGTATTCGCCCCAATGCTGTGTTTGCAAATTTTGGTATGGGTACTGATTGTGCATAGCGGAGCTGTTGTAGGGCTCCCAATTCTGCCTACAGGGGCTGTCAGTGTGTTTGGCAGCGTCTGCGATAGCTAACTGGGCGCACTCAGCCATCAAAGATGCATGTCCAGCCGGAACCGGTCGAGTCCCCTCTGTAGGATTCTGGGGGTCCCAGTGTTGATCGGCGATCGCGGTCGCGAGTGGGTTTCCCACGAGCGGCTCATTGGCGAAGGGAGTATTGACAGCAAATTCGCTGGGGGTTTTCACCCCTCTGGTAGACAAACTTGATGCCTCTGATTTGGCATATCCCGTGCCAGGTTGTGCACCTTCATAGACCTTCTGTCTGTAGTACATGTCAATCCACTCAGGCACGAAAACTACTGTTTCCAGAGTTTTCTGCTTAAAAATGGGGGGCAAATAGTTGCTTATTATCTCCCTGTTTCTCTGGTCGTCGCGGCTGGCAAACATGCACAATGATGAATGTTTGTAGGTGTCGGCCAATGGTGATATATCGCCTAGGTACCGAATCGCGAGGCCTCCGTTTTGAAGGGTCTCCCATCCGCTGGTTTGCATAAAAACTGTTTCCAGAAATTTGGAGATCTTTTCGTCATAGACAACGAATGTCTTTTTTTTGCCGTAATAAAAGACGAGCTGGATGAAATGGATGCTACTCTCGTTGATTGCGTATAAACACACAGGGAAACAATCCGATTCCAAATCCTCGCATAGAATGCCCCGTTTTTTATCAACCGGCATCAATGTGTGTATTGGGCGTGTTCTTGACTTCCAGGACCTCGAAGGCGCTGGCTGGAGCATCTGTTTGTGATGCTCATCAGGTGTCCCGGCGCAAAATACCCACAGCAGGGTTGTTGGTGAATACTCTCTACAGAACCAACCAGTGGTCAGTAAATCTGAGATGGCTAAGTGGTCTTTAAATATCTCGGCCAGTTCTTTGATTCCATTGGAAGCAGATGAATTATAGGCAAAGATTGTGGACGGGTATGCTGTGGAGGCCCGCAGACTGCTGCTAAAGGAATAGATACCCGAATGGCCTTGGAAGTAAACGAATAAAGGCTACCTGAAAGTTAACCATGTTCTCTTAAAAAACAATATTGATTCAAGGGACGGAGTTACACACATTACTATCATTACTCGAGATTTCCGCACCCAGCAGGACAGTATGTTGGCTTGAGGTAACGTTTTGATCTAGCGTCAGATATTTCTCGTCGGTTTGCGACGGACCCTGTCGTGATTTTGGAGCTATCTTTACAGTCTTTGGCTTGGTGTCGAGCCTTTTTATATTTTTGGACAGGTTGGCATTTTTGTCATTCTCAAACTTCCTTTTGGCAACCCTATGAAGTTGTTCAGTCGTGGATTTCGGACTTTTAGATCCCGCAGTCAAATCCTGAGAGAAACACCCAGTGTTTCGAAATTGGGGATTGCTTGGGCTCCCTTTGACAGCCTTAGCCGGACCATGCGCTGTAGAATGGAGCCAGTGTTGAGGGATGTCGATTGATAGCGTCTTCATCGCATTTCTGGATGCCTGTGTATCTCTCAATTCCCATTCGAGTGTGTACGAGTCTTGAGAAAATATCTGCAAAGAAACTCAGCAACACAGCCTTCAAGTTAATTGATGTCACAAAAATTCACCCTATTGGTATTTTTGAGCGTCCCCCTAAGCCAGATCTCCCACCGCCGCTTTATGGGGAATGTGGTGGCTTGAGAGATCAATTTAAAAATATTTTTCTCATCTTTAGGCCCACTTGTTAATACAAGAATAAGATTGTATAGACATTCTTCTTTGCTAGGATTGTTTGCGGTGCTTGGTGGGTAAAATCTGATGTCGCTAGAAACGTGTGAGCCCAAGTCTGATTCCGATGGATTATCACTTACATTCTTGACGTCTTGTCTTTGTTATACATCCTCTGAATTTGTCGATTTCCAGAATCCCATCTAGTTGATTCCAGTAAATTTGTGAGCCCCTCATTGACTGTACCATTAACGCAACAAATCTCGCCACTTTTCATGATGTATAAGTCATGAGCGGGAGCAAACATGGCCTCGTCTTTGATAAAATTGCATGTGAATGGTTGATACCAAGCAGGATGGACGCTGTTTATGTGGACTGATAAATTTGTAAATTGAGTTCTTCCAGAAGAAAGGCTACAATTTCCCACGGGGCATTCTCGGTCACGTTCGTGGTATGCCATATGCACAGTTAGAAGGTCATGCGTCTCAAATGTTGCTCGGCAAAAGAGACAGTATTGAAGCCTATGACGGATAATGCAATGTATCCTATTCAGAAATTGTTATTGACTTTGGTCTCGACGACTGCAATAAAATCGCACCTAAGTTTCATCTGAGACCCCAAGTATTCACAATGGGTGCATTTAAACATAGGCTCGGGTGGGATGTAGATTTCTGGCGCCTGCAAACCCGAGGGGCTATGAACTGAATCGAATCTAACTAAACTATGATCTTGTCAGAGGATGGGACTAGCATGTATGTGCGTCTCACATTTTTTGGGTCTGCAAATGGTTCTTTGTGGACCAGGCGGAGCCCCGTTTGATAGACATGCCCGACGAAATCATATTTTTGAAAGCCCGATGCAGGTTTACAGCAATCCTCGCTCTATCAAACCGATGAAACGTACGGCGCTCTGTCATGAAGTAGATTGAATTGTGATTGCTGTCTTGGGGTACCAATCTCTCGTTCTCAAAAACAAACACTTTGAATGGGTGAAAATTTGGGACGTGTAATTTCATCAAGTGTTCGGCGAGGGTAGCGTCACTGCGAAAAGGTTCATGGTAAGAACATCCTTGTAAAGGGCATTTCTTATCCTTGACCTGGTGCTTGCGCAGGTGGTATTTCCAAACAGACGGGTCTGTAAATGTTTCCTGACACCAAATACACGGCAGTTCTTGATGGAATACGAGATGATGCGGCCTGGGTATTTAATTAACGGTGGAAGGTAGCCTTGAGTTCTAGCCTACCTAAATTCAAAAGAATCTCTAAAGATGAGGTTACAGCGCTTGCAAGCGAGCTGAAACCTACGACTTGAGGGCGCAGAGCTAATTTCTCTTTGCGAATCGAAGCTTCTTCCAGAGGATCGCATATTGCGAGAACCGGCGCAACTCGTGACGACGGAGGACATGATGACGCTATGGCACTTTCTGAAAACAATATCACACCCAGCAACAAGGCTGTGAGAAAAGTAGGGATGGTTCGTTTTGGGGGACCAAGAGGTGGCAATCATTCTTAATATATCAGCCCGTGTCACATTGTTAGCCTTACAGTACATCTAGTAGGTCACGGTCTGTTGGCGCTCCTCCATTAGAGATGGTGTGGAGGGGGTGGTACATGAGATAACTAGGGTGCATGTAGACCCCCCTAGTGATGCTATCTATATTTCTTTTTTCGGCTGCCTTGCAGTTGGTGAGACGAGGCATCTTTTGGCGGCTCGCCACAATAACAATGCATGGTACGGCGGAGGCACCAACTCGCTTCTCGCGGATAACGAAATATGAACCAGCGCGTACTCGCATGGGATTTCGGTACCTGGCACAATATCACTGTTTTCTCCATGAACCAAATATCTTGCTGCTGTACTCTCCACCAGCTTCCCACCTCTCTCACCTCCTTCATGTCTCCTCAAATCAAGCAGAATCGCCCATGTTAATAACAACCTGGTCATATTAGGATCCCATCTCATAAGAATCGGACGGCAAGAATACTGTCGGTTGACGCTGTAAGCTGGGTTTGACCAAAGCCATGTTCAGAGCCAACAGCGGAACCAGCCACGCCCACGATACTTGGGCAACTTCTTGATACTTTGACAAGAATGATCCTCCAAAATCACGTAATTTACACCAAGGCCCCCCATTACTGGCTGAGCCTAGCCACCAGACTCCCAGTGTCTTACATACTCGCTGAAGTGTCTCGCTAGCCCAGTCATGCTCTGCTGCGCTCCGCCTACTCCTTATTCCAATCCCTTATCTTGTCGCAATATATATAGACCTGGAAAAAAGCCCACCCATCCGTTCTCCGTACACGTTCCTGGAATTTGGAGGGTCAGAGACGGTCCAAATGCTGTCGATCACCTGGGAGACTCACCGGGGGGTCCAAAACACCAACAAAAGCTCTTCCACATGGAACCAAATAATGCTCCCTCTGTCCCGGATCCCTCGGCCTCTCATCAGTTCTTTTCAGTTGAAAAATGACAGTCGGTAAAGTCATTAAAGAATAGCCTGCTGATAAACTCGAAATTATGAATGGTGGGCAAGGTTAGAGGCAAAGCGAGGACATCTCCAATTTCCTGACTCGATACATCCATTCACACGCGATGCCATTTATCACTCAGGCCTTCCACCTGTTCACTCTTGTTTGTACTGGTTTCTTTCATCTTTTTTTTCTCATCCTTCTTGGCCTATTTCCTGACCTTATTTCCTGCTTGGTTCGTTTCCCAGATGATACCACAATGTCCAAGTCGCTCCCTTTCATGACGGCTCCTCAAATCAAGGCTTCCTCGACAGATGCATCACACAATCATATGGGCATATGTCATATAGTTTCGTTCACCTCATAGACACATGTTGATGTGTAGTGCATTTTGTGCTATCGTCAATGAGCTTGGGTTCTATATGAGCGATTTTGTCAGGTCTGCTGTCAGTGTCTTTCTCTTGCTTGTCGTACAATTCCAAGCACTTGTTCGTGGTCCCGAGTTCTGTTGCAAATTAGCGACGTTCAAAAAAAGACTGGAATGGGGTAATCTTTGTCCTTGACGCTCAAATTGCAAAAACAATTTGCATAGCACCTAAACCGAAAAAAGATTGACAAACACGGACGCTGAGCATAGATGTGTAGTCGCTCTCTGTCGCCCTCGCCTACCTAATTGATGCAGCCGCCTTCCGGGGACTGTCCATGCATACCAACACGCTTCGAATTAAGGCGACGCATGTCATTCAGCAAGATGACACTGAATCTCCAGGGAGCCATGGCCATTGTTGATCTTTGCTGGTGAACATCGCTCGGTGATATGCTAGACCAGATTTTCGGTCGGGACGGTCGCATCACCGTTTCACAAACGGTCGTGGAAAAAGAAATCGGCAGAATCATCAGGGCAGTCTATCAAGCCGGTAAAGCCACCGACAGCGAGAGTTCTTTTAGGCCATCCGTTTCCGTTACGAAGGGAATGGTGTTTGCGAAAAGGTGGCATTTGAGACTCGTCAATTGTCAGAATGTCACGATGTCGCGGATTCAGCTCCGCCAGCGTTACCAACCCGCGATAGGCTAGGCATAGAACGGACGGTCAGCGACCGTGATATGGCACCGCTAGCATTATGGCCGAGGCAATCTCAAAGGTAACTAGAAAGAAGGATAAAAAACGGCATCGAAATGTGCAATGTCACTTGATGCAGACACATTGGGAATTGCTTGCTTCACAGCCTTTAGGCACAGTAAACATTGGGCAGTAATATCTCAATTCCCCAGCTCCTCAGCTCGCCATATTCACCTTGATCTAAGGATATAACTAACATCTCTATCGAGGTTTTGCCAAACATGTAATCCTGACCATAGCAAAACAAAATGCCTGCCAGATCTTTCTGTTATTAACATGAAGACGTCGAGTTTCTTCCATATGTATTTCTGATTGGGACTGTAGGCATCCAATTATGTCTTGCCTTATGTCGAAGCAAATAAACTCCATTCCCCCCATAAACAAATCCTTTTAACATACAAGTGGGTTACATTACTTCACTTCCTGTGGAATTGGAGCTGGGAGGGGATCCTGTATATCCATGTCCAGCGCGTCGTTGTCCATCCATCCCGAAAAGTCTTCATCGTCATCGTCCAGCGTCGCCACAGCAGGAAGCGCTTCTATCGGGCTTTCGGACCCAGCTTCGTCTTTGGCGGAGGAGGAATCCTGAGTCGCTGTCGATGTCTGCTCATGGGGTTGACTCCCCACCAAAGTTCGCTCGTCGCTAGCTTGTCCGGTCCAGGCAGCCGAATCTGTGTGCTCCTCTATCGAGGGCGTGTTTGGCTGTGAGGGGTCATCGGGCGCAGCAACAACCAGTATGTTCTGTCCTTCGCTCGCGCCTGTGGCTCCGAAATCATGGCTCTGACCGCGGCGCCTTCGCGTGGGCATTGAAGTCGGCGGTGCAGATCGATGGTCATGGTGAGAATCAACAGACTCGGCAGACCCCCGAGCCGAACCCTGGGGGCTGGGTGGCTTCCTTGCTGGGACCTGGATGGGCGCAGATATCTTCGTCATGCCGTTGGTTGGCCTTGGAAGCGGCATGCCAGGAGGCGGGAGGGGCTGCCCGCGGCCCATGGGTTGGCTGAGGTCGACCTGGTTTGCTTGTTCTTCCTGTCTACGTATTTCTCTCTGCCGCTGAATGGCATTCCATCCCCATTGCTTCGCCTGCATCGCGGCGTTTGTAACGGCAGCCAATGTGTTGCGTTTCTGGGACGTGTCGCTGCCGGCATCGGATATTGACATTTCTGAGCCATCACGCTTCATAAAAAAGCTCCGTCCCAGCGACCCGGTCTGACTTCTAATAGACTCTTTAATCGATGGGGCAGAGGACCCAGTACCTTTATCGTCTGATAAACTACCCGAGCCTGTCGAGGAAGCAGTATTGCGGCGATTTATAGCCACGGGCGTTTTATTGCTCTCTTCTTTTCCGCTGCCCTCGTTGCTCTCATTCACTGGAGATGAATCGCCACTCGAGTGCTGTGAGGTGGACGGCGGGACCACCGTTTCTGGCACCGGTGGTCTTGGAGAAGCATCTTGTGAGCGCGAATGGAGCGCCGCCATGTAGTGGGTGGCATGGTCCGGGGGCGAGGACGATGGTCGAAAAATGTCGGCATGTGCTGCATCCGTCCCAACAATGGGGTCCGCTGATTTCTTTATCTTCGGGGATAGCAGAGGACTGGCGGCGACTCCCTTAGAATCGACGCTCGTCGAAGAAGCGGACATGGGCGAGTTCTGAGAGGCTTTGCTAAGCCTCCGTCCGAAGATTCCAGTGGGGGTTGGTGGTGTTTCCGTGGCTGGGATAGTGTGGCTCTTCTCCAGGGGCCGTGTCTCCTCGGTGACATCTGGATTTTCGTCTAAGGTGTTGGTAGTAGCGACATCGCCGGTTTGGGCAGCGGCCGCCACCGCTTCTTCAGATGGTACCGTGGCATCGTCGCCCTCGAAGATGCCTCCTCGCCAATTCTTGTGCTCGGTCCTGAAGAACGGAACATCGTCCCAGAATGGCAGGACAAGTGTCTCAGCCACCACTTCCTTGATGCGGTTCTCGATCTGTCGAAGAATGACAGTGTAGGTAATCTGTCTGGAGCTGACAATGGGTTCAATGGCCATTTCCATTTTGGGCATGCTCTGGAATGAGAACCACACCCTGTTGCTAGGGGGTGGTTTTATCTTAAAAAGCATATGGCCCTCACACCTCTTTAGCACAACTGCGAGAACGAGGTTGACTTCGCGGGCCTTGAATCTGGTTCCGAGGTCGATCTTGACCGTGGCCGCGACCTCGATCCGAAAGTTGCCCGTGTATTTGACGTCCGTTTCCACCATGCATTCTCCCTCCACAGTGAGTTCCCTGAGCTTGAGGTTGGTGAAATACGGGGCAGAGTCACCCGTATTCACCTCCCGGATGTTGATGTTGGTGAGGAAAGAAGGTCGTTTGACGCGAGAAATCTTGATTGTGAGCTTCTCGCGGATAAAATTCTCCAGGTCGCGGGTTTTGTAGATGCCCAGAAAGACTCTCCCGAGCATCGCATTCAGCCACCTCGAGTGGACATTGTCTTCGGTCGAGTGAATCTTTTGTACGAGAGAAATAATGTTCTTAACATCGAAGTTCAGGGGCTTGGGGCCCTTTCCGTCCGTGGCAAAGGTTTGCTCCTGGTTCTTGAGCATCGCAAAGTAAAAGTCCTCCTTGGCGGAGCAGTTCTCTGAGAAGAGGTAAAAGGGCTTGGAAACTTGGCCGTCCGGTCCAAGGTCCGGGCCATCGGGTTTCCTAGACAGGCACAAGGCATTTCGCTTAATGAACAGTTCGCCCTCAAGCGTCTTTCCTCCGCCCGAATAAATACTAATATCGTGGTGTGCGAGGGATATGACGTGCCTCACTTCGACTTGCTCCTCATCGTCAAAGAGCATGAGGTGGCCGTGTCTAGGTCCGATTAGTCAAGGCGCAGGGACAGGCGGGACGTGGGTTAATCAAACCTCAAGACAACATAAAATACATTTCCTGCCTTCTTGGGCCTCTGGCTGACACTCGGACTGTTATTGTCCATGGGTCCTGGGGCAGGCTTCCTTTCGAAAATGCTGCGGTACATGGTCTGATATACGCTCGGGCTTGGAGAGGTCACCGTGGTCGAACCGACCGGAGTGGAGCGCTCGATGGGCTTCGCATTGATGCCCATGGGTGTGTACTCTCTGCAGACGGCAAAATAGCCAGCGGCGACGTCGAGGTCGGCATTTTGGCGGCTTTTATGGTCGTCTTTGTGCGCCTTCTTTGCGGATTCGAGGGCTTCGGTGTCGTCGCCGGGGAGGACGAGATCGTCGGCGTCGCGGGAGTCCAGAGAGTCAACCTGGCCGAGTTCGGGGAGAGAATAAAAGCCCAGGTACAGCACAGCGACCAGGACCAGCGGAATGAAGGTGATGCCTCCCAGAACATATGCAACGAGAAGGGAGGTCCAGCTCGCCATGGCTGCTGCAGCGTCCCAGCCAGCGGGTCCCACGGCGGCGGCGGCCAGCAGTTCAACAGCGGCTGGCGACTCGGTACAGGCGGATCTCAGGGCGCTCGGGCCTAGGGTGCTTACTAGCTGGAGGACTCCGGGTCGAGGGGCAGCATCGGATGGCGGGCAGCGAGGGTCAATGACTTGGTGAGGTTTTTGGCATCGTCGTCCGGTGATCATGGGACTGCACTGTATCAACAATCGAGACAGCAGCGACGACGGAACAGGTGTAAGCCTGGGGCCAACCACTCAAGGAGCTACTACGTCATGTGATGTGTCCTGTGCGCTTTCTGTTCGCTGTCGGCAACTGAACGAGCACCTTGGCGCCCTGAGCCACCCCACCAGCCCACCACAGCCCGCGACTCACTGGTGGGGGGGAACGACGGCTAACCCTGTGGCTAGCCCTCGGTTTCGGTCATTGGTCGCCGCGAGGGGAGGGGTTCACCGCCACACTCACAGGGCGCTCTGGCATCTGCTGGCCATTAAAAGTGCACGGCCACACCTCTATACGAGCCACAAATTTCCAATCTAACCCACAGACGGGGGCTGCCATGAAGCTCACAATCTGGAACAAGGCTAAGTTGCAACTTTGACTCTGTCATCTGATGTTAAACGCGCATTCCAGTCTGTTGGCCCATGTTACCAGGCCCGCAAATGTCTCGATACATACTTTAAAAAAGCCCCGGCCTCGTATCTAGTTGGAATCGACAAGGTTGATGATGAACCCGGATTTGCAGCACCATACACTCGAGATACGGCAACAACTTTCCCATGCCATTGATCTTTTGCTCCTCGTATGTAATAAAATCGACCATAGTCACCTCACTAGTTCTTTGTTTCATGGCACCAGGCCACCTTAGCCGCCTGAGCACTCTAGCATTAGCGGCCCTCACGGCACCGTCATCATTAAATAAGACGTAGCCAGAAACAAGACTCCCTATTTCATATTAATACATTCTCGCACACCGAATGATCCCCTCTTGTTACTAGTGGACACATAACGGCTATTGAGTCAGCGTCAAGGCCGCTGCCTTTTTTGCGCCCCATTTCTACCACTGCTTTGAACCGAGATGCCAAGCTTTTGGGCAAAACTTTACGGATGCATTTGCACACCCGTCAGAGGATGCCGGCAAAAACATGCAGGTGTGTATTAGTACATTAAAGTTTCGCATACAAAGGATTTATTTGCTGTTCTTTAGGTGAGGGTAAATGTTAGACCAGGAAGTTATTCGCCATCTCTGTGTCCTCAAGTGCATCGGTCCCATCCGCGCAATTTCACATGCTCGCCTAGTTGATACGACACAATACGAAGGCATTCAAAGCAAGGTGTAAACCAGTACCTTGTCAGAAGCGGAGCGACAACTGATTGGCAAGATGATTGGATGCATTTCTCCACCAAGTATTTCCCCGCTGAAAGAATAGGTGTATCGTGACCTTGATGCTTGTCAGTACATGACATCTCGCATCCTTCTGAAGTTAATCATCTACCCCTTAGCATACAATCCCCATTCATTTTCTTTTTTTCCTGGGTGTCAATTCTAATAAAGAAATAAGCACCAGCGACTTGATTAGATCCAGAGCTGGGACCCAAAAGAGAACAATTTGCCCCGCCACCCCAGTGACTTACAAGCTGTTCCAGTTATACTAGAGTGTCGTAACAGAAGATTGGTCGTGTTTTGCCAACTTCCAGCACCACAATGCCCAGACCACCGTCACGTTTTCTTCCTCTAGCTCAATTGCCATATCTACCATTTCACCAAGATACCATTCAACCTTTTTTTTCTGGGGGAGACATGCCCTATATCACATCGTTGATCCCTGCTTCATTGTCATTGGTATGTCGTCCAACATTCTCAACCCAGGCGGCCTGTAATCTTTCTTCTTTAGTTCGATTTTGGTCTAATATAAATTTTCACGATGTAAAAAGGGTTTGCATGCTATCGCTATTGTTTACAAATTGCCAGTGTACTACAGAACTTATGTAGCTTTGCTGCCACTCTCCGGCCACAGTGCCCGCAAGAATTGAGAGATGGGCCGAGTGCCAGGCCCAAAATATGTTATCTATACGCGGTAGGATGATATTTACCGGGCCATAGAAGCCACTTTATTCACTGCTAAATTTAATATGTGTCGTCTGAGTGATGAAAGCTTGCGGTTACGCCTGCCCAGACGGTGAACGCCCATGGCCGAGGGAGTAGATCAAACATACAACATTTCCATTGCTCCACCTTACTAGTGACCGCATTGTAATTGAGTAATTTCATGGTCTCGGACTTTCAAATTTCTGGCCTCCTCATACAAAATATAGCCAAGAATATTGTCGCGGGGGCTCGAGGTCTTGCATTTCGATTAGCAAGAACAGCAACTGCATTTTGTCTTCTGAGATCCGCTTCTAGGCTCTGGCTGGGGGTTGGCGGTAGACATTTCTGTGAGCACGCGCATACATCCCAGAAAAGACAGATGTATCTCGGTGGTAGTTGCTGATTATGTCTGCGAGATTTTGAAACTGTCTGGAGATGTCGGAACTGCATTGCTTCATGTCGATACGATCCTGTTCTATTATTCGTCCACGGGATTCGGTCGCACGAAGAAACGCAGACTGATAGAAAAGTCCCGTTGGCTCTCAAACATTGCCTTCTGGGCAGTTTTTTGTACGGAGAGGAATTACGTGGATTATTAAAGCATTTGCGCATTTCTGGTCAGCATTGAAAAGGGCGTAAAGAATTGTTTCACAGAGGCCAATCCAATAACAGGATAAGGTGACATGCTGAATTGAAATTAGCAATAAAAGAGCGTGCGATGATATCTTTTATGCGTATACCAAGAAAGAACTGCAATTGCATTAAAGGAAGTCCATTTCTGCGGCGATGTGTATTGTCTTGCTGTCTAGGGTACGCTTGGTGGAGTGTACCCAGTATCATCAGGCGACCAAAAAAATAATAAGTAAAGATAAATAAACACATAGACGTAGTATCTCGCTAAGATCTATGCATACTTTTCCGTGGACGCGATTGAAAATACCATTTTAAGTTCAATAATATCACAAGAATTCGCGGCAATCTCTCAAGTATTCATGTTTTGCTCAATCTTGTTCTGCGTTTCTTCTGTGAGTCGAAGAAAGATCAGACGTTTACCCCACTTTTCCTGCCAATGCAGATTTCGTGAAGTGGGATGATGCAAGCTCGGCTGTTCAGGAAATGAGCAGACGACCTAAATTACCTGGGTCCATTGCCGGCTTACGGGTCCAGCGTCATGTTGGACGCCGATATGGTCAGTCTCTGGAGCTCGGAGAACTCGATGCTCTCTATGACGGTCGACTTATTTGGGACTTCTTATGCGCAAAGCTCTACAACGGCAAATCAATTCACATCACATCCAAACCGGGTGTTTACTCAGTCACAACATAATTGGCCAAATGGACCGCACTTAATAGCAGTAATCTGTCAATTCGAGTCTAGGAAACATGTACAATGTGCCTCCCGGGGGAGTGGTCCATCACTGTCTATCGCATGATCTCAATTCCAAGATCCAAGCTTAGGCAACCTTGTTGGGGTTGTGGTAGTTGACGCTGTCGTTCCAGCTGCGGAAGATGGTTAGCATCGTTCGATCAAAGGCGTGCGTGCAGGATTTCGTCGGCCTCGTGCTTTCGTATCGTGGCGTTTCCGGAGTCAGGTAAAACTTACAAGAGAGTCTGGAGCGCTGTTAGCAACGTACACACAATCAATTGGAAAGATGAAGGCTTACCTTGTCACCGTTGCCCCACTGGTAGTTCTTGGAGCGGATGTTCTGGTAGGCGTACTCAGTGCGCTCCTCCAGAGGAGGGAGGTGGTTCCAGTGGTCCCAGTGCTCGTTCCAGAGCCAGTAGGCATTGGCGCCGGAGAGGGCGAGGGCGGGAATGACACCGCTTCGACATTGTCAGCATCTCATCGCAACACAGAAACTACCGCAGCGCCATTGTTGTCGGGAAACATCCGGATGCCCGAAACTGACGCTCGGCATGCAAATTCGCTCAATCGATCGAGGGGGACATACAAGATGGAGATCTTCCTCCAGAGCTCTGATAGACGTTAGCAATCGGTCCAATTCTCCCAATTGAGCCGCTGGGGATTCCTCAACTCACCAGTGGTGCCGGTGGCGTGCTCCTTGATGTGCTGGCGCTCCTTGATGAAGGCGTTCTCGGTGGCGGAGCTGGCAAGGCGGCGCTGGGCAGGAGCGCGCAGCTGCGCAGCGAAGCGCGGGACGGTACGGGTAAGCTGTCGGGCGGCGGACATCGTGGCGACGTTGTTCGTTGACAGGTTGAGGGATGCGGCGAGCGAAGATGATCAGGTCATTCTTGGCTGAGCTCGGTTGAAGCCGCCAATCAGTGCTGCCTCAATTGTCAGGTACCCAAAATTTTGCCCTGTGATCATTGTATCACGTGATGCCGTGCTCGCACCGCGCCCAGTTCGATCGCGAGGTGGGGCGCTGGGGTTGTCGAGTATTGAACCGATCGTGTTCTCGTGACTTAGACGTAAAGTTCAATCGCCCGTAGCATCCTGTTGTCATTTTTCATCGCATTCATTCTTTCGCATCTTGGTTAGAAAGTCCGCATGCTGTCTCTCCTTAATCCCGCGAGGGTGTCTTAGGCCCTAATCCCCTAACGCCCCTTCGACGCTTCGTCGCGTTTGAGCTGCGGCAGTCTCAACTTCTCAACTACACGATACAGCACAGTTGCCCTTCCTTCCTAGAAATGAGGCCTCGGATTTCTGAGGATTCTTCTGTCACGCTGCGCTTTTTTCCCTTCCTTTCACGCGCATTGCATCACAAAGAGGCCGAAAATGCCTTTCCGCATCACCACCTGGAACGGTAAGCTCATTTTTCTCCTCCAATGAAACGCCACTGACTAACTTAACCAGTAAACGGTATCAGGTCAGTATCTAGCTATCTAAGTATTGACTGAGCAAATGTCTAAAAATCCGGACTCTCTAGAAATCCGTTTGGATACCAACCATGGAGGGAGAAACGGACCTTCCAGGTAGGTGCTTTTATCACGCTGTGGAATTCTTCGCTGACGCTGATTCATAGGCGATGTTCGAAATACTGGAGGCAGACATTGTTGTTATGCAAGAGACCAAGATTCAGCAAAAAGACTTGCGAGATGACATGGTTCTCGTACCTGGGTGGGACGTTTTCTTCAGTCTGCCCAAGCACAAAAAAGGTACAGCTTCTCCTCGAGTTATTGACGACATCTAACAAGGCCCGAAAGGATACTCTGGAGTTGCAATTTACACAAAAAACGCGACATGCACTCCCATCCGAGCCGAGGAAGGTATCACAGGCGTGCTCACCGCCCCAAAGTCTACCACCAAGTTTCGTGACCTACCCAAGGACCAACAAATCGGCGGCTATCCTCGTCCTGGGCAGCTGGATGCGACTGTGGACGAAGCGACTCTCGACTCTGAAGGACGATGTGTTATCCTCGAATTTCCTGCCTTTGTGCTGCTCGGCGTATACAGCCCAGCCAATCGTGATGAGTCTCGAGACGAGTTTCGCATCAGCTTTCTCCAGGCACTTGATGTTCGTATTAGGAATCTAGTTGCCGAAGGAAAACAAGTAATTCTCACAGGCGACTTGAACATTATTCGTTCTGATGTCGACTCTACCAATGTGTCGGAGATGCTTCGCAAAGAGGGCATAAACCTCGAGGATTGGATGAGCATGCCCACCCGCCGTTTGTTCAACCATCTTGTGTTTGAGGGAAATGTCATCGGGCCACGAGATGAAGGCCGAGAAAACCCTGTACTCTGGGACCTGTGTCGATGCTTTCACCCAGAAAGAGAGGGAATGAATACATGTTGGGATACGAGGCGAAATACGCGGCCAGCTAACAACGGCAGTCGGATTGACTACGTCTTGTGTAGCGATGGCATCAAGGACTGGTTCGACTTTGCCAACATTCAGGAAGGGTTGATGGGGTCTGACCACTGCCCTGTGTTTGCAACCATGGCGGACAAGGTAAGGAGGAACGACACTGAGTACGTCCTCTCAGAGCTTTTGAACCCTTCCGACATGTTCCAAAATGGGGAGCGTATTCGTGAATGGGGACCAAAAGATCTGCTCCCCTTGTCTGCGAAACTGATACCAGAATTTGACCGCCGGCAGAGCATTCGTGACATGTTCACGAAAAAGGCCAGCGCGAATCAGCAAAACCCACCGACTCAGAAATATGACAGCCCCCGAATGACAACCAGCGAGAGTTCGGACTCTCACGACAGCGCGATAAATGAAACTGGTCACAATGCAGTTGACTCAGGTCTCAACCCCGCTCCGCGACCGATCTCGAAGCGGCTCGCGGAGACTACGGACAAAGCGCCAGCCCGATCTTTAAAGAGGAGTAAATCATCATCGAACCCCACGGATGCCAAGAACAAATCTAGCTCTGGTCAAAAAACCCTACAGGGTTTCTTCAAGCCGAAAACCCCCGCATCCCAACCACATCAGGCGTCGACGGCAACGTCGGGTAAGCCGCCGCACACTTTAGCGAAGAACGCAGTCGGATTTTCTAATGGGAAGTCGGCCCAACAACAACACCCGTACCGACCGGCAGAGACGTCGAGAGAAGGTCACTCGTCAGACGAGACTAAGCGAGATGCGACCGAAAGAGTGTTTGATCCCATCGAGGCAAAAGAGTCCTGGTCGAAGCTCCTTGGCAAGCGAGCTGCTCCTCGGTGTGAGCACGATGAGCCATGCATCAGTCTTACCACCAAGAAGCCTGGAGTCAATTGCGGTAAGTTCCCAGCTCTGTCTGTCCGTTTTTTAATCTCGGTCTGTCTTTGCATTTTGTCGCTCTGGTGTCGCCTCGCCGTGCCCATAATTTTTCCGTACCGAAAACACTCTGCGTTAAAACATGGACTGACATTGGGGAAAGGGCGCTCGTTCTACATCTGTCCACGGCCTCTTGGCCCGTCAGGGGAGAAGGAGAAGGGGTCTGAATGGCGGTGCGGAACATTTATCTGGAGCAGCGACTGGAGTGGTTCTTCTTCGTCGTAGGCAGAGTACTCACGTAGAAGCACACAATGAAACCTGTCTAGACTAATTTCCATTCGAATGTCCTATCTGATGAGCAACTATTTTGCTGCATGAATGATTCCTATCTTACAGTCGCCAGGATCTTGTTGTGGCCCAGATGTGCTTTGCCATTCGTGGTCATACCATGCCAACTGTTGAGAGAACACAACTCTCGAGGGTGTCAATATTGGTCGACCATTGACAGCATCCATCCGCCAACCAAAAAAAAAAAAAAAAAAGTAGCAATTGATTCCATTCGTCTTGTGATGCATCTCAGCTAACTTTGCACCATTTCTGACATGAACGCATTCCCCACGTTGGTTTCATCTCCCTCCGCAAAATGTCCCACCAACACTGCCCCATAGGACTACTAATTCCAATATTTGTTTGCCTCTTCATTCGGCAATGAATATCGCCTAGTTCCACCATGCATATCAATCAGAAACGTCGGTGTTTCTCAGCTAATCGTTAAGCCGAATTTGTTTTGGTGGGTGTGTACTTGTAGTTGGGGTACATGATCTTGTGCTGTCGTTCTTCCTCCTCAGCCATGGCCTGCCAATAAGCCTTGACTTCGGGTGTCTCATTCTTCCACCATTCTGAAACAGTCCTGGCTAAGAAAAACATTAGAACCACGGCTGTCTATCGGTCGAAGAACTTACAGATCTCTGTAGCAGTAACACCAGGATTCAGACGAATGACTTCAGCCGACTTTGACTGCCGATAGAGAATCCATTTGTTCTTAGGGCGTGGGATACGAGACTGAACTTTTGTTTCAGCCTCCTGTCGTCCCCGGGTTACATTTGGAAGTGCTTTGCTTGACATATCTGATTCTGGATAAGCAACACATAGCACATGGTGCGATTTAACGTCCTTACCAGTCTCAAAGCAAAAGCTTCCATAAGTCGTGGGATTTGAGAGAAGGTCCAACGACAGTGGACAAAGTCGGTACTTCTGGAGGCTCCAGTCATGGAACACTTTTACTGGCTGATTGACTTGCCGACTACAATAGTTAGCTTTTCTCGATTGTCTCCTTAAAGAGAAGTATTGTACCTGAGATTTTCGGACAGTGTTCGGACAAATCTGATATCGAAAGACTCAGGAAGAAATACTTGCACATCTGCAAGACTCCCACAGACCAGAAAGGTAAGTGGATGATCTTGGGTGAGCTCTGACTGAGCTTCGGGAATATCAGCTCGATTTCTCATAGTGGTGGCGACTGCGTTCGTAAAGGAGGGGAAATTTTTCGGTCAGAGAATGAATAAAGCAAAAGGAAATGGTTGGAAGGGAGAAGAGCATGGAAGAACCCGTGCGCTAGGGAGAAAATTACATGCTTCGCTTAGCGTTCATTGTTGGCATTTGAATGGCGTTTGCTTAGGTTAGTCATTAGGCACCTGACCTTTGCGCGTGTTGGCGTTTGCTGGTACAGAACAGCTTCCAAAATATAAACGCTATGTATCCTGGTACCCCTCATTGCTTTACAACTTTTCACCTACATCTTTCATTATTCCTATCTACTCAGGAATTATGGACAACATCCTCACTTACAAGCCTCTCTGGAGGGAGAGAGTCCTAGCAGTGGACCATGGCAACAACATAGACAAGCTGCATGTGGCTCTTATGAATATGCTGCTTCCTGAAACCTCCGCTGAAACACCTTCACCACCCAGCATCGAAAGTCAGTGGCTACGCAATAATTCTCTGGTTTCAACAAAACTAATTGTTTTATAGAAGTGATTTCTACCAGTAAGCAGCTAGCCGTGACATTGCTCTCAGACCCATCGAACCAGAACGAAATCCTCCGAAAAGTTCGCAAAGTTTCAGCACGCTTCGATGTCGAGCCAATTCATGCCATCAAGGTGTCTATCGTGGAGTGGTACCACCACGCTACAGATTTCCTATCACATTTCAAAGGCGATTTTCGAGAGATTGACACTACTGAGTTCTCCATCGGAAATCTTGGCTACATATCCATGCTCAGGCTCAAGGAAGTCTGGGATCCACCTTCCCATCCACGTCTTCGAACAGCAGCATTTATCGCAAATGCGACAGTTTCTTTTCTTTTTGCTGCGTTTATCATTACACCCCACCTGAAGGACAGTAACATGCACCCAATCGACATTGATATTCACGAAAAGGAAGCAATGGTCGCGTTTCTCAAAACCGTCTGGCAGGTGGCGAGGGAGGGCTGGAGCGAAGCTGAGCAACCACCTGCTGCGGAATTTGGAGCTATGAACACGGAAGTAAAACTTTCTAAAACCGGTAACCAGCTTTTAAATCACGTCGGTTGTGATAACTGGGAGGAAGCAGTGTACTGGCACCCTTGTAGGGTCATACCCGGCTCTGCGTGGAACAAGTTCATCAAAAATCGACGCCAACCAGTTTTTCCGATGTATCAGGGCGATCCATGTCAGAAAGCTCGATTCGCGATCCCGAGCACAGGAAGCAACCTTATGGAAATTTATCGAGACTATTATAAATCCGTCCATCTCCAATTTGACGAGGTTGGTTCACTTCTCCTCTGCCGTCCATCGATGTTGCTAATGCTTTTTGTAGGCTAACCAATCGACTGTTGAACTTTCTGATCAAGAACGACGGAAGCAGTTCTCTCGTTTAGGCAAAGAGACAGGCCTCCGCTATGCATATGGGGTGCCGTTGGATGAAGTATGTTTTCACTAGTCACGTTACAGCCATGGCGTGAAGCTTACAGTTCATAGGAAGTGTGGGATGTCGAGGATTTTACTGAAGCTGAAAATATGCACCATGCGCCCCTGGCAAGTGCGCCACGTCTTCGTTTTATCAATGTACTAATTGAGAACCCAGTTCAAAAAGCCTGCGACGGACTTGAGTGGCAACCTCACAATGCCTTTTTTGAACGCTACCGCGGTTGCACTGCGATATGAAGAAGAGCCTGATTTCTTTGATGATGAGTTTCACGCCATGGTATTCGGGGATGAAAATTGAACTGTGCCGAGAGACATGAAGCAAATGGACATAGCAAAATGCAATGAGGAACAAGAGCCAAGATACCGGATTCTTCAAAAAAAGAACATTCTAGACTACATGAAATGATCGCATGTTAACCTATGTCACCCTCATCATTGCTGTCAGTCTCCATTTTCCTGATGCGTTTTGCTTCTCCGAAGCGCTGGACAATAATGCGAGTCCTTTAGAGTATTCTTAGTGCAGGCCCTTGGCAAAGGACTCAAGCCACTACGCTTGTACAAGCCGGTACCTCCAGTTTCTCTCGAGGTCTCTTGAGCGTTTGCAACTGCAAGTCATGTTGGGCCGCGCTAAACTCACCACCCGCCACCATCTGCCGCCCTTTGTCACCTTTTCCCACTAAGAGCCTAAGCTCACATTTCACTCACCCCCCGAATCTGCCACACCCAACGCCTTAAATCTCTGGGTTGTCTCTACAGGGATTTTCTTTTCACACACTCTTCTCTCTCCAACACAAATTTTTATGCCTTCTACGCCTGAGCTTTCTTCCAATACCGACAACATGGCGACGAGAGCTAACCTTATGCAACACTTGTCTGCCCTCACAACTGAGGAGCTACTGGCATTTCTTGACGACGATGCTTTCTTTGCGCTTGCTACGAAGTATTTCGAAAAACATCCCGACAGCCTCGACGTAAGTGAGCCTATGAATGATGTCGACGGAGATACTTCAAGCAGCCCCCAAGCTCAAGCGAATGTCAACGAACCTACCTCACCCCGCCCCAAGCGCCCCCTTAACGCTTTCATGGCCTTCCGAAGTATGTAATGTTCTTTTACTCCAGGAATTTCACATACTTACCACTACAGCCTACTACTTGAAAATTTTCCCAGATGTTCAACAGAAAACCGCTTCAGGTTTCCTCACCACCCTCTGGAGCAGGGAGCCTTGCCGCAACAAGTGGGCTTTAATCGCCAAAGTTTACTCCTTCGCAAGAGATGAGGTTGGCAAGGGGAATATCTCCCTGGCATGCTTCCTTAGTCTTTGTTGCCCCATTATGAAGATCATGGATCCGAGTGTCTACCTTGCTACCCTTGGTTGGACCATTCAGGAGGATGAGGCTGGTTCTCAAAAACTGGTTCAGGATCCATATGTCAACAATGATCATTTCCAAAATGGGCCAGCCCCGACCACAGAGATCGAACTGCTTCAGGCCGTCCTCGACACTGGGTACCTTTCCCAACAGGGCATCACTCTTATGGCTCGCTTGAACGCAAACAACAATGGGATCATGACGACTTCTCAAGCAACGGCTGAGACGCCCCGTCTTATCACCCAGCAAAAGATAGACTACTGCCATCTGCTTGCTACCAATCCCGTCCAAGCAGCAAGGGATTTACTTGGACCTCAGTACGATGAAAGTGTTCTTCGGGCTTTGGGTGTCCGTACCATCCAGATTGATGACCTGGAATCCATTCCCTACGCCGTACTTCAGGCACCTCAGCCTGATCCTATTCAGTTCTACAACTACGCTGAGGCCGACAACAGTCTTACACAGGATCGAGCGTTCCAGCTGGAGGCAGTACAGGTTACTGATCCCATCGATATCGATAGCCCCTTCGACGTTGACGCTATCATTGGATATAGACAGTCTGAGCGTGATCGAAGTGAGTCGACATGTCAAAAATTGGGTTTGAACTTGACCACTAACAGTTTGCAGCTGCAGAACTCCCTCATGGCTCAGCTTACAACCCCGGGAAAGAATTCCATTTCGGCAACCTATGAGGACTTGTACTTTTTTTTTCTTAGCATGACACGAAGGAATGGCAGATGGGATCGCACAGGGCACGATTGGGATAGGGAGAGAGAGGGCATCGGTAGCACGCTTCAGTTTAGGTATGCCAGACAACGGCTTCTTTTTAGTCTGATGATGAACAGGGAAATGCAAGAACTGTGTGTTTTTTTAAAACGTCTATTCTTCAACCTTCCAATAACATGTTTTGTCCCTTTGTGTGAAGCGATGCCAGGATTCCATCGAACTCGAGAACCTGGGAAACAATACCCTTCGTGAATCCCCTTTCTCGCCTCGCCCGTACCGCTGCCTCCATCTCAGATGCGAGGCATCGCTGGCGTCTGGGGGAAGGACGGGCGCACAGTGCAAAGGCGCAATAGCTCAACAACTTGTCACCTACGGCTCAGCTTCATCTCACTTTCACCTCAGGTCGGGTGGGGCAGATGCAGCCGCAAACGCGCAAACGCGCAAACATTGCAACCACCCCCCAACAGCGGAAATCTCACCTTGGCCTCACTTCTTCTTTGCAGCGCGGCCGGGCGTTGTCTCTATTCCCAGCCCCGCCCCCTCCATCGCCTGGCGCCATTTCACTTCTCTCCTCCACCCGGCCCGCCGAGACTGGCTCCTCGGAAAGACCAGTCTTAAAGTTAGTGCCATTGATCGACTGCCAAGGAGCCCCCAGTCCCCAGGTGGCGTTGCTTGTACTAGGCCCAGTTTGTAGTTTGCAAACTCCGTTGTCCCCGTAGTGCCAAAAACTCGCCGTGGGTGAGGCGAGATGTCAGCAACCCTTGGGACTACCGACGCCACGCTCGCAACCTTGCTTCTGATGTTAATTTACGATGTGTCTGAACTTGCCCCCCCAGCCGGTGTCCCACCCCCACACGCCGCTAATTGAGGGGTGGAGGGGCAGAGGGGAGGAATGCTGTTTCAGAAATGGTAAACGAGTTCAGGAACACCAGCGTTGCGCTCGCCGTTCGTACGTTGGGCTCGATCGACGACGACCTTGAGCTTGGTCCAATGGCAAGTCAAGATCCGACCATGTCCCCCCCCTTTCCCGAGAGGGAACTGCACTAAGGCGTCAACAAGGATTGTGTTTGTGCGCCTCCTGTGCTTGGCAGGCTTGCTTCCGATCATGGCATTTGGTTGGTCAGGTCGAGTTGCGGCGTATCAAGACACGGGACAGCAGCTTGATCATGGAGGCCGGAAGTGTGAGTGAGGATCGGGAAGCAATTGATGGGACGAGCATGTTGCGTGGCCGAGTACAACCTTTGCGATGCAGTCGAGCAATGGGCAGGTAAGCCCGTCGCTCCATTGGTTAAAAAAAAATTGGCTTGAAAGCGTATCAATATCTTGCATCGCGAATCATTTGGGTCGACAAGCCCGTAGAACAAACGTGCGTTGAACATTAGACCATTCATCCTCACTCACAGGGGCTTCGGGTTTGTGTCTGCTCATCACAACTACTCAGAGACAGCCCATACAGCATCGCGACTAGTCCAGAACGGCCGCATCTCAACCCAAGGTTGCATGATGTTCCTGCAGGTATCTTTTGGTACCTGCGGCATTGGGTCAAGGTGGGAATCAAGTCGACGACTCCTTACCTTAGCAGCAAGCTTGACTCTTCGCCAAGACGCTGCTGAACCTGCACCTCACGCCTGGAATCTTGGCACGCGCATCAGACGCAGGGATAGGATTGAAAATGTGTCGAGAAACGGAATCGTCTCGGTTCTGCCGAGAGTTGCAACCAACAACAGGTCCAAGCAACGCGCCCAGTCTAATTACACTATGCCATCCTATTTTCAACACTGTCCACAGCCACGGTTACGTCAATCACACCCGCACTTGACCCCCTTCATGACTAGCTCCTGCCATCCAACAGCACGCCACAAAACCTTAGCTCTATTCCTCTTGGTAAGAGATCTTCCGCATCTCTCCCAGGCGATGCCGTGCGGCGGCGAGGGCGTTTTCTAATTGGAGAATCTCGACCTGTCACGGCTGCGTTAGTCTCGTCGTCCTTGTAAACCGTCCTTGCCAGATCGGGTAGCCGTTATGGCCGCTCTTCTCCGGACATGGGCTCGTCCAATGGAAACTCACCTGTTGCTCCATCTCGCGCACCTTGAATTCGTGTGCGCCCAGTTTGGTATAGTCTACCTGGTCCTCCTCTTGGCCTCGCTCCTTGATCATGGCCTGCACCTGTCTGACCAACGCGCGGCACGCAGCTCCCACGGCCTTGCTGGCCTGCTCCAGCTTCTCTTGGCTCTTGGACATGAAGCCTGCTTTGACTCGGCTGGCCGCCACGAGCTGTGCCGTGGACGCCGCCACATCGTTTGAGGCAACGATCAGCTGCTCGGGGCTGTTGCGGTTCGAGATTACACCGTCGGCCGTCTCGATGAGCGTGTTGGTCGACGACGCCACAGCCTTGGCGGCTGAGATGAGACCCTCGGTCCACCTGTTGTTCTTCTTGTAGAAGGCTGTGCGGGAAGATGATCCACGGCCGGCCTGGACGATTTCCTGCTGGGTTACGCTTGCTGCCTGGATCAGCTGCGTGATGGCGTTGGTGATGGCCGTTGCCGCGTCGAGGATAGAGTCGTGAACCTTGAGCTCGTAGGTCGAGTAGCCGTCTCGAGGCTTGTTCTTCAACTTGGCGAGGCGGGCAGCTGCGGCAGCGATGGCATCGGCCGCCTTGCTCAGCTCCTGGTCGACGAGGTCTCCCAAATCGCCCTTGTTGTTCATCAGCTTTCCGAAACCTGGGGCGAATCCCTCGACTAGCTTGTTGAGCTTCTGCAGGTTCATCTGCACGTCGTTGTTGCTGTTGATGACGACATCCGTCTTCTGGAGAGGATCCATGCCCTCGAGCCTGAAGCTCTGCAGACCACGGAAGAACTGCACCGTAGACAACGCCGACTGTCTGGCACCATTCATCATGGCATCCGTCTTCTTGTCGTCGGTTGCCAGGCGGGTGAGACCCTTGCTGTTGCTGCACACGTCGACAATGGCACCGGCAAAGACGTTGATGTTCTTGATGAGTTCGGAATAGGTGCTATTAGGGCCGTCTGCAATAAAGTTGTTGAATGAAGTAGCAAACTCCATGGCGCTGGCGGACGCCTTTTCGATCTGCGAGAGGACATATGAAGGGGAGGCGTTCTGGTTACCAGCCTGCATGGACGAGTCGAGTTCGTAGAGCGCATCATCGACACGCGAAACACCAGCCTGTAGCACTGAATCGATGATGTCGTTGATCTTGTCCAGGTTGGCCATAATGAGGGCGTCAATCGTTCCGTCCAGGGCCGTATCTGTCTCTCCCTGGTTCTGCTTGAGTTCGTTGAGCTCAAGGAGTGTCTGGTCCATGCCGGCCTTGTAGACCTCGAGCTCCTCCTCCTTGTCTCGGAGAAGCTGCTCCAGATCAGAGTTGCCATCATGGACCTTGCTCTGAGCCTCCTCCAGAGCTCGGGACTTGTTGCGCAGGGCCTCCTCGAGGTCGGCCATCTCGCGGTTGTATTTGGCCAGCATGGTGGACAGCTCGTTGCCCTTGCTGCGCTCCAGGTTGTCCGCTCGGTCCATGGCCATACGGAGCTCACGCTTGAGCTTCTCGACCTCGTCCTTGCTGCTGCCACTCGCCCTGTCCTTGTCGTGCAGTGCGCGATCACGCTCGCGGATCATGTCGGCCAGCTCGAGGTTCTTGGTCTTGATCTCGCGCTCTAGCTTCTCTCGTCGGTCGATGGCCTCTTGGGCGCTGGCGGCCTTGAGCTGGACGGCCTTGAACTTCTGGAGGAGGTCGAGATGCTCGTGTCGGAGCTGCGAGTAAAGCTTGGCGAGGGCCTCGTACTTTGTCCTCCAGGTGTTGACCTGCTCTTGCAATGCACGGATCTGGTCATCCTTGCTCGTCATCTGCTGGCCAAGACTGTTCTGGATCTGCGACAGCTCGCTCTCGAGGGCCTTAACACGCTGATCATACTGCTGAAGCATGAGCTGGTCTCGTTCGTACTGGGCACGCGCATTCAGGTTCTCCCGCTCCAGCTCAGCAAGACGGCCTTGGGTCTGCCACTGCGCTTGCTGGGCTAGAAGAGCTTCCTGTTCTCGCTGCTGCTGCTCCATCAAAAGGCGCTGTTGCTCCTCAAAGTCTCGCTGGGCCTGGAGCTGGGCCTGTTGCTGAGCTAGCAGTGCTTGCTGCTGACGCTCCTCGAGGACTCGCTGCTGCTCCTCGTACTCGCGGTTCTGACGGTCGATTTCGCTCTTCCAAAACTCATTCATCTCGTCGGGCTCATCGTTCTTGGGCTCGGGGGGTGGAGACGGCTTTCGTTCAATTTCCTGCTTCGGTCGCGCGGGAAGAGCGGGCGCATCTTCATCTTCGGACAAGAGGTTTGGAGGGTCTTGAGGTAGCTTGGGGATGGTGATGAGGCTTGTGAGGTATCGGAGGTTGGAGCACTCGTAGTAGAATTTGACAAGGCGGTAGTGCTGTGCATTGTATCGCTGTCGGAGGGGTTCTAGAGCGTCGTCATCGCCGGTTGCTATAGATTATTAGTTGAGCTGTCTCTGGAGGCCTGAGTAGGAATTGGCTAACTGGTGTGCATTGCTCGAAGCATGCTGGTGATGAACTTGTAAATGCCATAGCTCTCTTGGACGAGAGGAACCAATGCGGCAATGCGGCACTCGTTGTTTCCGACGTTGCGAAAGTGCGAGAAGATCAACTTCTGGAACTGCTCAATCTTATCCTGCAGCACCATGAGGTCGCTGATTGTCTCGTAACCCTCGTTGGGGTCATTGATGGCCTTCAGGCTCAGGTACTCCTCGTATTCGAATGTACCGTTGAATTCGGGATGCTGGTGGTGGAAGGAGAGCTTGGCGAGAAGGTAGTAAACGTATTCGCGAATCAGAGGTCCGTAACCGCGCATTCCTTCGCCCGCCATGCCGCGATTGAGGCTTTCGATCCAGCCCCGGTTTGCCAATGCCTCCTTCAGGGCGCTGGGGTGGCCCTCCTGGAGAACCTTGTGAATGGTAATGAGGGCCTTGAACGTCTGGACTTCGTCGGCCAAGATGGGTTGGCTGCCGAGAGTTAGCGACAGGGGGACTTCCGGGACGCCGGCTCGACGTACACCTTGATGCCAGCCCAGAAGGCGGCAGAGGACCTGTGGTCCCAAGTGTAAACGATGCATGCTCGGACATGCTTGCGCTTGGGGGAGATTTCTTCGGGGTTGGTGGCTTTCTTGATGTTGATGGCCAGTTCCTGGTCGGTCCTGCGAAAGTCATGTTAGCCTCCGCCTCGTCCGGCGCAACAGTGATTCACACGGACTTGGTATGCTCCATGCCCCTAACGGCTGCCATATTTGCGGTTTCGGGCGGAAGAGCTCCGCGAGGCTATCGTAGCAGGAAGGAGGAGATGTCTCTGCGAAGCCGGGGAGGTCGGGGGAGGGGGGTTGAGAAAGTGCCCCTGGGATCACGAGACGGAAGACGTGGGCCGACGCCCGAGTATGTAGCAGGTAGAGTCGGTGTGAAGTTCGGGGGGGGAGGGGTTCGTGAGAGTTCGGGCTCTCAGGGTATTAAGTAGAAGGGTCCAATATACAAGAGTTGTCGTCAGCTGTGACAAATAATGTGGCGATGAACCTGCTTGGCAGGTTAGCATTGGGAGTGCAATAGATAGCTTCAGTGTGGCTGGGCTGCGACGGCGGCGTCATAAGAGACGTACCGTCGTAGCTTACTAGTGGCATTTGGACCAATAGGCGTCATCTTTGCAAACCGGGATGCCCTGCGACATTGCCCCACCTTTCATCCTCTACTTTTTGACAAGGCACCCCGGTTTGCACAGATGCACCCTATTGGTCGACCGAAGGCGCGGATGTCGGATTAACTGGGAAGCCGTGTAGGCGAGTAGCAGTGGTGCAAGGTAAGTTGCAAATGGGAAGCAGCATGAACAGAGAGAAATGAACATTGACATTTAAGTCATGATAATACCACGGTCATGATGTCTTAAAGTGCGCACCCGCCTCATGCAAATGGAGAAGTTTGAGTGCGAAACACTGTTGAGTGTCAACGTTGCGCCAAGAATAGTGGCCTCCTTATTGGTCGCCCCGCTTTAGTTGTGGGGACGGCGTGCATGAGCCTGCTTGGGCATTCAGAGCGAACGCTTCACAAAACAGGAAAAAGCTACCACCCAGTCCACGCACTCAATCCAAGGCAGCACAATTACTGTCGGCCACTCCTCAATCCTTCGTCAGGCAGCAAAATTAATCAACTTCTCCGTCTATGGCCTTATGGTTGGATCGATAGAGGCATTCTCTAGGGAATGCGATGCCAAGTAGCAGAATAATAAAAACGAGATCATGTTCATGTATAAATGGAGAAAATGGTGCATATGGCCTTGATTCCATATCTACTTCATCTAAGGGGTATTAATTATCACCCTGCATAAGCACCAGGTATCATGCTCAACATCATCAGCTTCGTCATTTGGTTCCATCACTGTTGCCCTGCTCAGGCATGGCCTGTTGCCACCCAAAAGAATCATGATCTTATAAAAGTGGAAGATGAAGATGAAGAAAGGAATGGAGGGGAGGGGAGGGGAGGGAGAATTCATTACTCAGTAGTACGCGACTTAAGATCGAGAGTTACTGCTGATGTACGGAAAGCACCAGACATTGGCAGGTAAAGGTACCAGAAATTAGCAGGCATCAGTGTGTCATGGCGCGCGCCTACCTATTCTTCTTTCAAAACTCAACACACCTTGGGACCTGAACCATGAAGTTAGTTGAGCCCAGTCAATTAGGGCATCATCTCCATTTCGCGCAAAAAAGTGTATTTTTTTTTTTTTCAAGACAACCCCATGTCGTAAGATTGTTGTTGTTGACAACTGGTAATGTCCGTACTTTGGGGGCATGCGGGAAGATGCGACGCGCCGTATTACAACTACAGCGACTGCAATGGCGACAAGGTTCCATGTCAGTTTAGATAAAATTTCTAATCCAAAAGGCTTCGCGCATACCACATTTTCGCCCCAAGGGAAATTATACCATTGGGCTCAGGTTTATCGACGACTCGACCGGCTCGTTTCCTCCAGGGAACAACATAGAAGCATCAGTGGAGCCCTACACAAGGCTCAGAATTCACCAAAACAAATGAATCAATGTGTACAAGAAACAGTCACTACCAAGTGCGATTAAATCACATTGGCTGTAATAATGGCAGCGGTAAGCATCACAATCGCAACTACGACCATCGCAACAAGAACATTCACGACAATCACAGCCTTCACCACGAAGAACCAAAAGTTTCAATATAATAAGGAAATATCATTCAGTCATCAATGCTACCACTGGAACAGCTCCATCATCTAACTGCGCTGCTCTTCTAGCACCCCAGTCAAGCTGCCCATTACCACCAGGTATTTTTGGTGTTGCGCAATCTGGTCCAATACAAACAGCGTCTTGCTTTTTGCACAAAATACAGACCCCAAAGCCACCACAATAGCATTACACCAGCCGACTCGTATAATATCAAGACGCCGTGCACTACATACAGGGAAGGCGGCGAAAACAATACCAAACACCCTCCATAGCAGAGAAAGACAAGACTCCTTTATGCTCCTACACCCCGGTCGCTGGTTTGACTAAGAGTGGCGTAAACAAAAAAGATGCCAGAGAATGAATGCCTCAATGGCCAATGTCGATTGATTGCAGGTTTTTTTTTCTTTCCGGTTTTTGAGGATTAGGTTCGAATGTGAGAGAGTAGGATAAAGGAAATAGACTTGGCAGGTCATAAGCCATGTATATATAGGCTAGGGTCGGATTATAAGCCGCAAAGGCGGCGCAAGAGTTATGTTCGCGGCTCTATGCCGGGAATCCACGAGAGTAGAAAAGAAAAAAATCATCAGGATCGTGAAATTTCCGTGAGGATGTTTTAATCATAAAGGTCGGTAGGATCAAAAGGGTCATCTATTGAAAGACGGGGTAAGGGGCGATAGTAATAATCAGTAGTTGTGGACCTGATTTGTCCTGTTGTTCATCAACCAAGTAAAAGTTCAAGTCCGAGAGCGCACTGAGCCCATGGAAGTCGTAGCCAAGATTCCCGGGTGGGAGTGTGCGTGGTTGTTGAGACGACCACGCTTAGCAATGTGCGGCAGAGTGCCAACATCGTGTTTACCTAGAGGACGGGTTAGCCATTATTCTGCAACATGATACATGGGTTATTGAACTTACCATCACAGCAAGCTCGAACATTCTCGAGACGATGCGACTGCTGGTCCTGACGCTCAATCATCTCCCGAATGTCCTCGGCACTATCGTGGGCCTCGGTAGCTTCATAGATTTGCAGGTCCTGCGCGCTGGGAGCCCGGCCACGTCGGCTCGAGATGCTGCCCTTCCAGTAACCACTAATCTTGCTCAGGGTTCCGCCAGGTGCGCGTTGCGTAGTCTTGGGTGTCAGCGTAGGGATGTTCATAGACATTCCGGTAACTGGCGACTCATTGCGGGTGGTGCGCGAGTTGTACGAAGACAGAGATGGGGGGGCTCGGGGCGGCACGGAGAGTCGGCCAACCTGGGGGTTGAACTCCTCCACGTCCTCCCGGGTGATGTCGTTGCCCATCTCGTTCAAGTCAGACTGCGCATCCGTGTTGGTGCGGAGAAGCAGATACGACAGAGCATTGAACCAGGTCTCGTGTCGCTGGCCAGTTGTGCAGGTAAACTTGATGGTCCTTCCTGGAGCAATAATCACCAGACTCTTGCGGTGAAGTCCCGGAGGCATGGGGTTGTCGTCAGTGACAACCCTAACAGCCTCGATGGGAACGCTCTTGGCTCGGTTCTCAGACTTGACAGCCGATGAGGGTTCTCGCTCACTCCAGTACAAGGTCCTGGTGTAAGGGTGGACCCAAAAGTATCGGCGATGTCGGTTCTCAGACAGCTCTCCGCGGCCAGTCTTGCGAGTGTACTTCCACAGGTACTCACCAATCATGGTCTGGGTGATGGCCTGGATCATGCGAGGATCCGTGTTGGGACCGAATCCTGCAACCTCCATACCCATCTCACTGGGACGCATGTTGAATCGCGAGTCGAGCTCCGAAGCAAAGGAAGAAACGGAAGACTTGGAAGTCAGTCTCGTAGGTGAGTCCATTTCAGGCGCACGTGGAGTCACGGTACCACGAGTAGACAAGGGCGACAAGGCCTGGTTGGGCGTCATGGGTCTTTGCTGTTTGAGCGCAGAGGCGGGCCACAGGGGTGGTCCCATCTTTGCCTGCGCACTGTGAGAAGAGCCTGCTCGAGCAGCTTCGATAACCTCGCGATGGTTGGGAGGGAGAGGAGGGGCGTCGAGGACAGATGACGCCCGACCGCTGGCCGCACTGAGTGCACTGGCCGAGCTGCCGGGTCTCCGGACAGGGCTCGAGTCATACATGTCGTCCACCATCTTGCCCTTGCGGGTAGGGCTTCCGTAGCTGTCCCTGGGTCGGTGAATTCTGACAGTACCAGACGTACCGGTGGTGCCTGGTGTTCCGAAGCTGGCAACCGACTTCTCGGGGCTAAAGGGAGGACGGCCTCGGGTCTTGAACATGGCATCAATCTCATCGGCTGTGAGCGCTGTCTGTGCACCTTGGTCACTGGTGGGGGTGGGAACAGCCTTGCGAGCAGGACGGCTGGTCTGGTTGCTCGAGATTTCCTTGAAGGGGCGTTGAGACTCTGGGGTCTCGGCCTCTCGCACATCACTAGGAGATTGTCTAGTCTCATCCTCAGCGATGATGGGTACGGAGTCCATGTGCTTGTTGCGTCCGATAGACCTGTGGGTTGGCGTCTCTGGAGCATCTCTCTCCGTGAAAGGCGACTTCATGTCCTTGGGAAGGATGAATCCATCTCTCCAAGGGCTTCGAGGAGACACTGGCTCAGTTTCGATGGTTTCAATAGAAGAGAAACCAAAGGATGGCAGGCTGGGTCGCTTCTCAACAGGAGAAATGGGCACCACTCCCTCAGAAGCAAGAGGAGAGAAGGCGAGACTTGGTGGTGGAGCAATGGGAGCAAGGATAGGCTTGACATTCTCGGCCACGATGGACGACAGGCCAAGGGTAGGAGGGAGAGGTTTAGGCTCGGACACGGGCATAACATGCTGAGTTGACAGACTCGAGTAGGCCAGCTCGACGGGGGTAGGGATAGGCTGGGGTTCCTCTCGGGGTTCGCAATGCTCGGCGAAGATGGACGAAATCTTCAAGGATGGTGGGCGGACAACCTTCACGGGCTCGGCCACAGGTTCAACTGCTTCGGCCGCAATGGTGGATAGGGCAAGATCAGGAGGCGGCAGAGCAATGGGCTCAACTTGCTCACCGTGGATGGTAGACATGGCCAATTCAGGAATGACAGGTTCAGGCTCAGGTTCAGCGATGGGTTCAACGTGCTCTCCCTGAATGGTGGACATGGCCAGCTGAGGAAGAACAGGTTCAGGCTCAGCAATTGGCTCAACTTGTTCACCCGAGATTGTAGACAGAGAAAGCTCAGGAACAGGAGGGAGAACAGGCTCCGGAGCGGGTTCAGCGATGGGCTCAACGTGTTCCCCGGCAATCATCGACAAGCTAAGTTGAGGGACGGGAGGAACAACGACCACAGGCTCTGGCTCGGCAATGGGCTCGACATGCTCTCGAAGAATGTTGGACATGCTAAGCTGAGGTCGCAGAGGAGGAGCAGGTGCCGGCTCGGAAATGGGCTCGACATGCTCTTGCAAGATGAAGGACATGCTCAGCGCAGGGGCCTCCGGGACAACTGGCTCTGGCTCAGAAATGGGTTCCACATGCTCCTTCATGATGAAGGACATGCTGAGCGCAGGGACAGGAGGAACAAAAGGCTCAGGCTCCGGCTCAGCAATGGGCTCGACGTGCTCTGTGGAAATAGTAGACAGGCTAAGCTGAGGAGCGGGAGGGAGAACAGGCTCCGGCTCGGCGACGGGCTCAATGTGTTCGCCAAGGATGGTTGAAACACTTAGAGAGGGAGGTGGGGGTGCGACAACGACAGTCTCAACGACAGTCTTGATGATAGGCTCCACCTCAGGCTCTGCCACGGGCTCGACCGATTCTCCATAGATGGAGGACAGGCACAGCTCGGGAGCCGGGATCTCGGGCTCCTCAACAGGATCAACCTTTTCGGTGAGGACCGAGGCAAAGGTCAGGTCCGGAGGAGGGGTCATGGGCTCCTCCAAGGGCTCCAGCTCTTCGGCAGCGATACTGACAAAGCTCAGCTCGGGCACGGGAGACTCTGGCTCCGCAATAGGCTCAAGTTCCTCAGCGATCAGTGTAGTCAGAGTCAGGTCTGGTAGGGGCACCTCTGGCTCGGCAATAGGCTGGACCTCCTCAGTAGTGATACCAGTCATGGCCAAGTTGGGCAAGGGCTTCTCAGGCTCAGCAATTGGCTCCACAGTCTCGCCAAAGATGGTCGAGATGCTCAAGGCTGGAGGAGGAATCTCCGGCTCGGCCACGGGCTCGACGTGTTCTCCAAAGATGTTGGAGACACTAAGCAGGGGCAGAGGAATCTCCGGCTCTGCAATAGGCTCAACATTCTGGGAAAAGATGTTCGAAACGCTGAGATCAGGGACAACCTCGGGTTCCGCAACAGGTTCCAAGTTCTCAGCTACGATGGCCGTCAAGCTCAGGTCGGGAAGAGGAGCCTCGGGCTCAGCAACAGGCTCGACATTCTCCGAGAAGATGTGAGAGACGCTGAGGTCGGGGATAATCTCGGGTTCCGCAACAGGCTCCAAGTTCTCGGCAACAATGGTTGTCAAGCTCAGATCCGGGAGAGGAGCCTCAGGCTCAGCCACGGGCTGGAAGCTCTGGTTGGAGATAGCCGTGAGAGAGAGGGCGGGAGGCACCACAATCTCCTCTCGGGGTTCAACGTTCTCACAAGCAATCGATGACATGGTGAGGGAAGGAGGGAGGATAGGTGTCATCGTAGGAGGAACAGGGAACTGAGCCAACTTCTCTTCCATATCAGGGTCATGCTGCGCGCCAGCATCGCTGTAGGCCATGGACAATGGACGAGACTCGCTAATGGGCTCGTGGATGGACCATGACGGAGCACGGCCACGGCTGGATCCAGCAACAGAGTAGACCGACCTGGGTCGGCCAGCCGGCACGACGCTGACAGGGGAACTGGGAGCCTCGTCGGTTCCCTCATGCATAGGAGGCATGAGACCGATGCTGAGACGGGGAGGAGACTCGTATCCGCTCCTAGCCGGCATGATGTTGACTGGCTCCGTCATCACACCAGAGTCAACCATGGTCACCTTAGGCAAGGCGGGCATGGGTGGTGGAGGCGAGAAGGGAGTGCCAATCGAGCCAGGAGTAACAGAACGGGCACCACGTCGGCTGGGGGTGTGGACTCCAGCAGATTCGCTGTCACTAGCATCGAGATCCTGCTGGAGCTCCGCAAAGAGGCTCTGGCCTCCCAGGGGAGTGCCGTTGCTGATGAAGCTGGCAGGGCTACTCTGAAGATTGGGTTCCTCGCTAGCTTGTCGCGACCGGTTGAAAAGGCCTCGGCTGACACGGAAGCGGCTGCTCCTCTGGGAACCAATAGTGCCAGTGGGTGTCTTCATGTGTGCGTAATCGTCTTCTTCGGCCGAGGTGGATGCGGTGCTGTCGATGGAGTGTCGAGAAGCATGTCGAGACAAGCCGGAAGGCAGGCTAGGGGGCTTCATGCTACCAAAACCTCGAGTGGTACCTTCCGTCTCGGTCTCGGCGCCGTCGCTGCCAGACATTTCTTCGTTGACCGTCTGGAAGTCTTCGGTCTCGGTGCCGCGCTCGTTGGCAGTTTCAAAGGCAGATTCACTGGCCTCATTCGCGGTGTCAAAGTTGTCGCTGGAATCAGTAGGCTGGGCGTTGTTTGCGGCTCGGCGGTTGACAGTGATGGTGCTGGAGGTCATGGGAGAGGGGGAAGGAGAGGCTCGGGGAGACACATCTCCCTGGTCTTCCCAGTCACCATCATCCTGAATGACCTCTTGCTTGCTGGAACGGAAGCTTCCGAGAAGGCGAGGAGGCTTCTTAAATTCCTTGGGTTCCTTGTTGCGGCTGCGGCGGTTGTTTCTGGCCTCGCCAGCATCGGTTCTGGCCTTTTCCAAATCGTCGCGGAGGTCCTGAATGATTCTCCTCAGTTCCAGCTTCTCGGTCTTCTCTCGGTGCAGGAGACTTCGCTGGCTCTGAATTGTGCGCTGAGCGTGGTGCAGGGACGACTTCATAGTCTCGGTTTCCAGCACGGCATGACGAGGGGTGCCCTTGACGGGGGACTGAGGAGGCGAGTGCTCGGGTGTGTTGTGGTCGGCAGCCGACTCAAAGTCGGAGTCGCTGGTACGAGGGTTCAATTCATGCTCAGCAACTCTGGCTCGCTGAGCAGAAAAGGCACGGGCAAGCTCCTGGTTCTGGCCGGTGAGATCGTCAATTCGTCGCTGCATGGCGGCGCGCTCGCCTTCGGCCATGCCAATCTTGCGCTTGGCAGTGCCAAGCTCAATGTCATGGTTTCGAACGGCGGCGGCGTACTCGTCAATGAGTCTGGCGTGTGTCACCTTGACTTCGTCTAGATCCCTCTGAGTGGCGACCTTTTCGGTCATGGTCGTGCTGAGAGTCTGGGCGAGCTTCTTTTCGCGATCGGATGCCTCCTTTTGGAGAGTGGTGAGCTCCTGCAACTTGGTCTCCAGGTTCCAGTTCTCCTCCTTGTAGCGGTTCTCGCTCTCGTCGAGCGTCTTGGCGCGCTGCTTCAGGTTTTCCGTCTCGATTTCGAGCTTCGACTTGTCGAACTTGAGGTCTTTGACCTCCTCATCGCGCTCGGCGAGCAGGGTCTGCAGATTGCGGACCTGGGCAATCAAGGAGGTGCTGATCTCGGCGGCGAACTCGATGTCGTGGACGCGATTTGAGGGTTGGTTTCGGATCTTTCGGTTGGGGACGCTCAGCTTAGTGGGTGATCCGGTGGCCTGGCCATCGAATTTGGACGGGCTGACGGAACGCTGCGTCGCGGGATAAGTCAGTGAACTCGGCAATCGCGGGAGAGAGGGAGAGGGTCATACATTGCGCTGGGTGCTGCTCATCACCCTGTTGCCCCGGCTGCTGTCGGGCGCATAGGGTGAGTTGGGGTTTGCCTCATTGCTGGGGACTCTTTGCTTAGGCAGGAAGGCCCGCGCGGACTCTCTGGCGAGGTTGTTGTACTCCTTTTCAATCTCGACCAGCTTCTGGCGCAGCTCGGGGTTGAGCTCGCCTTCGGCCTGCAGCTTCTCCACCTCCTGGAGCTGCTCGGTCAGGGCCTTGCGCTGAGAGACGAGGGCTGTGCCCAATTTTCCGGCCTCTTCCAGGCGGCGCTCCGTCTCGACGAGATGGGCTTCGAGGGCACGCTTCGCCTGGCCCGGCGAGGACGCAGGCCCCGAGACGAAGAGGTCATGGTCGAAATTGGCGTAGCGACCGCGGGCGGGCGCGGGTGTCGATGTGACGAAGGGGTCGTGGGCCGCGACGCCAGGGGCCGGCAAGCTGGGCTTGTCGGTGGCCAGCGAGGAGGCCATGGTGTTGTTGGAACGACCCTCAGAGAGGAACAGGCACGTACAGTCGCCTCTGAACCATCAAGATAGACGGTCGGACGACGTGACGGGCCCGTCGCGGGGTTTTTGTGCTGATGGGCGACGACGTTGTTTGTGTTGTTTGCGTTGTCCGGGTGTGGGTTGTCGGTGGGTGATTAAAGTTGGCGTCTGGCGTGGAGAGCTGGGAGTATGCCAGCTGACGGCGCGTGGAGCTGCGGCTGCAGGGAGGAGGGAGTGTGGAAAAAGGTCCAAGCAGTGAGTGACAAAAAAAGAAGAGCAGTCCCGGCTGCTGCAAACGAAATTGAAATTACCCGCAAAAATTAAATGGCATGAAAGAACGAAAAATTGGAAGTAAAGCAAAGGAAAAGTCTGATGAGCGACGAAGGGTGAGTTAGTTAGTTATTATTCCAAGTTCGTTTGTAAGCGCAAATTGGCAGGCCTGTCAACAACAACAAGAGTCGTCCAGCTGACGAGCCTCGACCGCGTTGTTGTCACTGCACACACACACACACTCGACGTCGAGACAGCGGAGGGAGGACCCGTGCCTGGTTGGTGTGGTGGGTGGTGGCACAGGAGGCAAGGAGCGCTGTGGCCAATGTGCGTTCGGGTTTTCCCTACAGCGGCTGTTGTTGGTTTTCTACTGCTGCTGCTGCCCCTGTGTCTGTGTCGACTCCCTGCTGCTGTCGCGCTCGCTGATGGACACACTAGAATGGGATCCCGAAACTTGCGCGACCGACGTCTTACTGATCATTCCCGATTGGCCGCGAGGCGCAGCGAGACGGCTCCGGGGGGCTTGTTCAGCGGCACCCAAAACGGCCGGCGTGCGCAAGAGGGCCTGAGCTACAGCGAACTACAGTGAGCCACAGCCTGGTTCGAAGGCGTCAAGAGACGGCGGCCTGTGACGGTGAGACGCGCGCCAAAATAGTTCCTGTCAGAGCCTCTGCGTGCGTGCGATGGCGTCCTTGGCCTCTGGCCCTTCTAGAACCCAACAAAAGTCGGCCTTGATTAGGGGCCGCGGCAGCCAAGGAGGGGCTGCTATCTGCAGTCGGGTCGCAGTAGTCGGTGGAGGGCGGGAGAAGGGCTTGGAGAACGCCCTGATTAAAAAAATATAATCCGGTGACGAGGGACAAAAGAGAGATGGAAAGAATGAGACGGATTGGCCTATACGACGGTCCCAGATACTGCAGAGGAAATCACAGGACGGCGACGGCTCCAAAGGCGGTCTGCAGAGAGAGCCAAAGGGAAGGAGAAGGGGGACGAACAAACAGACAAGGCCCGTAAGGGAAATGAGACGATGTGCGATGCGATAGGACGACTATTATAGCGGAGGGGGCAGCATGGCAGGTTGGGGCGATGATTGGACCCCAGTCTGCAGTAGCGATGTCGATGGGTCGCTGACAAGCTGTCGGGTGAGGGAGGGGCTTGGGGCGGCGATGATGCTGTCGGCTGTACTGACGTCGTCGTCCGTCTAATGCCCGCTATCGCCCATGAATATGTCGATGCGCATAAAGACCAAAAGTTGCCGGACGTATGGGGGAAATTTGAATGACAGCTCAGAGACAGGCCGGCGCGAGGAGGTCTGTAGGGAGACAGAGACAAAGACGTTGCGCGAGGCTGAGATGTGTCTACGTTTTTTTTTCTCGCTCGCCTTGCTGTTTCTTTTCATCCATAATTCCCATAATTCCTCCATAATTATCCATAAAAAAATGAAGAACAGGGCAATTAGACGGCCTAGTGCCCTCTGTGTCACCGTGTCAGCCCCAGCAGGAGCGAGGTTCAGGCCCAACGGATGGGCTGTGCACGCAAGAGCTCGGTGACTGCCTGCTTTCCGAGGAGCTGGGCCTCCTCGTCTGGGCTCAGCTCTGGATGAAGCTCTCCTACTACGTATTGCGATGAAGGTCCACCATCCGTGCTCCCTGTGCCGAGTTCAGGACGAAAGAGGGGGTCCCTGGTCCTGACCTCTGGGGGACGCACTTGTGTGGATATGTGTTTGGGCTTCTGCAAAGCACCTGATGATTTCCCCCCTGCGCCGTCGACTTACAGGGCCGGCGACGCCTGTGACCACTACTCCTGCTGTAGCGAGAGGGGCAGCTGAGGCTACACTTGCAGCGCCTTGGGGCCTGGCGCTGCCTGTTGCGGTTTCGCGGTACGGAGCCACTCCCTTTGCGGTGCATGCTGCCAGGGCTTGGTCGGCCAGAACTGGCAGTGAGACGTGGAGTACGCTGGTGGTGGTGGTGGTGGTGGTGGAACGGGAACGTGGAGAGTGGGACATGGGACGTGGAACACCGCTGATGACGCTCTGCTTCGCTAGCCAGGTACTGCATGAGCACTATTGGGCGGTTCCTGGACTAGCCATCCCGGGGCGGTCGCTGTCTTGGATCGCGGGTGAAGCAGTATTTTCGTCGCGGGCTGTCCTTGTCGTTGGACCTTGTCCTCGTCCTCATCCTCGAAGGAGCGAGATTTCGTTCCAGAAGTTTATGCTCTCGCCCCGGCCCCGTCGCCGTCCGGTGATGGCCACCCCCGGCTTGCGTTTGGATTTGGCCATCTCGGATGCCGTTCCCTTCGGCTCCTTGGCCCTGCGATCCCAATGTCGCAAAGGCCATGAATAGATCCGTGGCCCCAGCTTTCTGGGGCGGGATGATGAATTCCGTTCATGGGTTATGGAAATTTATACAACGGGCAATACGTCAGGCCCCGTCTCCCAGCGACTCGCTGGCACGCTACACACAGGTAGTCTTTTTTTAAATCCCACCTGCCCTCGGTCGCTTGGGCCCCTCCTTCGTGTCTCTTAGGTGTGTGTGTGTCTTGGAGCGGGGGGGTCATGTCATGGCATGGCATGCGAAAGGGGATGATGGGCGAGCAGCGAGGATCGCAACGTGATAATCACTCTGGCTACTCATGTCAGCGCGACCCGGATGTCAACAAACATTGACGATCGGCTGTCGAATCACAACCCTTCAAGGTGGCCGCCGCAGGTTGCTGTCAACAACCATCGTCATGCGCACACATACAGTCACATCCTCCCCTCGCAGCTAGCCCCATCTGCAGGTGGGCGACATGTTAAACACTCATTCCTCGTTGGCGCCCACCGCCCGTCGCTGTCTCGCGCGCATTCACAGCCTCCGATCCACACTTACATGGTAATGAGTTCAGGCGCCCCTGTCCAGAAACCTTGTCCAAAGCCAAAGGAGGCCCTTGGCAAGCGAGTTCATGAGACACTAACGAGAGCGAACGCCAGGCGAAAATCCCCTAGCCGCCGTTTGTATGGTGAGATGAGATGAGATGAGGGCTCAGCGCCATTGCGAGCGGCAGAGGGCGATGGGCCGGGGGACGTCCAAGCCCTGGATCAAAATCGCGGGATCTGGCCCAACGCCACTGGCAGATCAGATGACGACTATCGTTTTTGTGTGGCCAACGAGACGATGGAACATGGCTTTTTTTTTCCTTCCTTGTGCGCCGTGTGTCTGTCTGAAAAAAGCCCTCCCTGCTTTTGCTCCGTGGGGATCCATCCGAGGCGGGTACGGAAGACATGGTCGTGGGCGGCTTAATTACCGGCCCTCGCAGCTAGCCGGGAGACCAGGATGCAGGGTATTCTTCACAACGTCGAAGGCGTCTGCGAGCACTAAAAGAGAGAGAGAAAATTATGCTGTCTTGTGCTCATCCTTCCCCGAGACCTGATCGGGGGCGAGACCTTCCTCCTTGCTTCCGGGTTCCAGTGCCAGGAAGGCTCACATCCGAGACTCCGGTGTTTAAAATGGCGGGCTCCATGAGGCGCCGTCCGGCCGGAATGCCACCGCCTTCCCAATCTTGAGGGAAAGCCCATCTGGTGGTGCAGAGTGGTGTACACATGTTTTTCTGTCCATGGAGCATTCCGTCACAATCAAAACAGTGACTGGGCAGGCGAGGACGAGAACCAGTCATCCAGGATCCCCGCTTCTCTGCTACCTGTCGCTTCCCCATCGCATAACACTTCATCTCATTTCTGTTCACCCATCGCGACCCGACCGGGGTGGTAGCTGGCTGGCCAATTACGTACAGCCACCAGTCCAAGCCGCGTGTGATGACGGCGAGTCGCACGCATCCGGACTTGGCCGCTGTCGGCTCCCATTCGTGGCCCTGTCCCGTGTGGGGCACCGGTTTGATGGCGGTGGCTGTTTGGTTGTCTTCTGTTTTTTGTTTTTTGTTTTCAGTTTGTTTTTTTTTCCTGCCCTCATCGTGTTGTGCATTCAAACTTGATCGGATCTCCGGGTCTAGCGATGGGGGCCTAGGCCAGATGACTAAAAAAAAGACTCATGCTTCCTTGCGTCGATTCCATGCGCTGTGACGGGGTTATCCCGTCTGTCATGCAAGATTGTGTCCACCGGGAGCCAATAGCCAATGGACTATTTGGGCATTGACTCAAGCTCCAGTAGACACGTCACGTATCGCCAGTTGGGTTGAGATTTGTTGTCATGTTTTGACAACTGGATGAGGGCCACAACGACAATGCCGTCCGCCCTGTGAATTCGGCACCTCCCGCCCGCGGGAATGTGTGAGGGGTTTCGGTTATCTTATCGACGTGGGTTGTCTTGATTCGGTCAGCTCTAGGGTAAGCGATGTTGAAATTGGTATATTTTTCCATTGTCTTTTACGTGACCATGTCCGTCTTTTGTGTATAAAATAAATGAAAATAAAATTGAAAACCCCCTTTTTGTTATGTTGGTTTACTATTTTGAGTGTTTATATAAGTATTTGTTAGTTTTGTGTTGATGGCAGTGCTGTTCTCAATCTTCCTGGAGTCGATTTGATATTTCTCAGTTCGACTTTTACACTGGGAGAGAGTGAGCAGGGTCGGGAGGACTAGGTGATGGTTCATTGGTTGTTGAGGATAAAATATGGATAAAATATGGAGACGGTGGCTTGCCCTCAAGACAACCGGACCAACGCTATTGGCTAGTATCGGTTAAATATGGAGAAGTGCATGAACGTGAATGAGATTCAGAATGGGCAGGCCGTGAAAGGCGCGACCTGCATTATGACTCTGCAGCGCTCTGCAGTCTCTCCGGCGTGCAGCATTCTGTGCAGTACCTTTTGCAGACGCGGTAGACTCTGGCTTACTTTTGCAGCAAACTGCTCTGTCCCCGCTCCCGCTGTCGCGCCAAGACCAGGGTGTTGTCGATTGGACAAGTTGTGTAAAATGTGGAGACGGCGTGTATTCACATTCAGACTGAGCCAGTCATACACGGTCACTGACTGTACTGCTTGATGGTCATTGATGGTCATCGATGGTCATTTACGTTGGCTCTACGTTGACTGGAGGCATCTTTGTCGCCAAACCCAAATGCCAATACTTCCCTTTTAGGAACACAACCACTTACACCACAACTCAAACACAGCTCAAGCATACTTTAAGCATGCCAAGCAAGTCGCCACAGAAATAAAGCCCATAAACTCAGTCTATTAAAAGCACAAACACCACCAACTGTGCAATTAAGGTTGCTCAGGCAATTGATTGCAACGAACTGGTGCGCCTTGAATTATTAATTCACCATCACAAAGCCCGCACATTTAGAATACGCATGCATTTAATATACAGCAATGTCCCAGCTGAGCGGTTAAAAGACTGTGCGCTAACTCAAATCTAGACCTGCTCACTCCCACAATCGGGGGAGGCGAGACGAGACAGCGCACGCGACATACATGTAGAAGCCAGAGAATGAGCACAGGAAAAGAAACAAAGAGACAATTCAGGCTGCATTATGCCATCATAATCCCACTTACCGCCCGAGTACATTTTACTTTATTTAGCTCTCCTTTCTTTTTTCTTCACGCCGAATCGTCATGGTATCCACCCCCCTAAAAGCACGGCCAAGAACGAAATAGAGCACCATCCACGCCATCCCAACGTTCACGGACTGCCACAAAACATTGGCCCAATTGGAGCCCTGTTTCTTGATGCCGAAGCTCCATTTTTTTGTTCTTTGGCACTAGAGCCTGGGCTCACGGTTGCTAGAACACCATCTACCGTGAACGTGATAATCTTCACGCGACGCCGTCGGCCTTGCATCCCTGTTGGTCTATTCCTGTCCCCCTTTCCAATATTTAGATTGCGCATTGGTTCAATTCATGCCCCATGTCCCTGGCTCGTCAAGGTTGCTGTTCGGTTCGATATTCAGGTAGAGTCAAGGACCAGCAGCTCGAGATAGCCATGGAGCACGGCCTGGCCCATCTATACCAGCTTGATCTTCAAGCCCGCAGGCCCGGGAGAGCATGCGATTCAGGTCACCAGCCAAGATGAGAATATACAAATGCGACCGGCCGGGCGGGTGCTCAATCTGACTGGCAGATCGCAATGGCTTGTTCAATCTGAGGTGCATCCGTGGTCCCCGGGAAGCGATGCGGGAGAAGTCTTGTATTGAGGGCCGCTGAACGTGCTGCATGTTTTTATGTGAAATCCCGTAGGAGAAAATAGCAACCTCACATTGACCGCTGCACCTGTAACTAAAGCCCTAGAAAGCCGGCATTTCACGAGGAACCCAGCAAGTTGATTTGGGAAGTTCGAAGCAACAAGCAGCATTTTGCCTCCTGAGGTCATGCTCCAGGTAGCTTTTGATCGCGGTCTCCGCTTCGCAGAAACAGAGATATTTCCCATGGGCTTTGACAAACGCGTTTTCACGACCCGTGTAAATTATCCCTTGCTCCCATCCATCTAACACGGGTTGGGCATGGGCAACGTCTCTTTTCCGCAAGACTCCATCGCCTGCGTGGACTGGGAATAGTGTAGACGCACGATCCGAGATGTCTAGACTAACCGTGGCCGCAATTTTGGCCCAATTTCGTCTTCCCTGTGAGCATAGAAATCTTGCTTGACGCACGAAACTGGTCTGGCATCAATCGACTGACAATGCCAGTGGATAATGAATTGACGCGGGCGTTGGGTACTTTACTAACAACCGCCATTGCCGGTTACAAGTGTCACATCAACTACAACGAGTACAATTATACCCGAGCAATTACGCAAATGTCCGGTCCCAAATGACAACCGCGAAAGGTGTAGCGAACCAAGTAATATTGAGTGAATGAGTCATGTTCCCCTCTCGGCCTAACCTACTCCCCCGTACAAAGACTGGAAACCATTGACTCTAATTTAGCTCTTTGCTCTGGAGACCATCGCTTAGAAGAGCCCACCACCTCGTTAAACTCCTCAATAGAATCCAGCGCAAACTGTCTGAGTTTCAAATACTCCCGTTGCACAATCTCATACTCCCTCCTGATGTACCGTTTATTACCTAAAGATCGGTTAGGGCACACACGCATCTCTGAGCAAGGGATATCTGGGCATTCGGTTGCAAACTTACATTCTCCGCGCTCTGCTAGAGCATCGACCCTCTCTTTCCTGGCCTTGGCCTCCCTGGTCCCGCGATATAGCGTGAACGTCTTGCACAAAACCCACGCTGTGAAATATGGCATGTTCTCCTGGACGGGAACATCACCATCAGTTGTCAAGTGGGGACCGTCTTTAGTTGTCGAGGAGCCATTGTCTTCAGTGACGGAGAAGGCACCCAGCAAGGGCACATTGGGATTAATATACCTAGACATAAATACCTTGAAGTCGTGGGAGATGTCAAGCTCAGCCAACCAGGCGGGGATATCGCCGTCGGTTGCAGAGGGGGGCTCATCCTTAGTTGCTGAGGAGCCATTGTCTTCAGTGACCGAGGAGGCATCTGACAAGGACGCCTTGTGTTTCATATACCCGGCGATAAATACCTTGAAGTCCTCGTAGGCGTAAACCTCAGTCAACCAGGTGGGGAGATCGCCATCAGTATCAGAGGAGTCATCTTCAGATGATGCCTCCTCATCATCTTCAGTTGTCGAGGGGTCATGATCGCCGGAAGTAGGGGAGTGACGGACTTCGGCAATCCCGCTTACAATACGCCCGGCAACACGTTCGATTCCGCTCTCAGGGAACCCCACCTCAGTCAACCAGGAGCAGACATTCTCATAAGTCGGCAAGGGGGCATCGTCGCCAGTTTCCAAGTGGGCATCATCATCTTCGTTCACCGTGGAGTCATCATCTTCAGTTGCCCAGGGCATGAAATGGACGGCAATATGTACGAGTTCCTCTTCGGTCACCGGGGTTTTATCATTCTCGGCGAGTTCATTTCGTGAGCCTTGCTCCCTCATGCGCTCGCGAGACATGACATTGGCGCTTAATAGATCCTGCAACCTGGTTAGCCCCGCTCTGCATTCGCGCACCTGTGGCATGATGACAGAATGATAAAAATCTCGTCAAACCCGTCAAGGTAAGAGGTCATATGCGTGATGAGATATTGGGCTGGGGGGGAAGGTCAACACATACCCTTTCGAGCTGGGGATCAGGCCGAGGATCAGGATTTGCGGCCAAGTGGGCTCTCATTTTGAATTCTTCGGGAGTCATGGTGATCTAGACAATGGGGAGGGGAAGATGCTGAGGACGAAGTGTAACGAGGGGGAGAAGAAGAGAGATGTGGAAGCGGGGGAAAAGGCTTTATGCTTCTCCTCGCGGACCATGAGGCAACCGTTTGCCTCATGGCTGCGGGATGTGCAACTGATCATTGCCTTACAGACGGCAAGCAGCGTAGCCAGAAACTCGTATATGCGAGTGAATTGCTTTTGCTTGACTGCGCCAAGAGAGTTGCGGGTGGTGGCTTCTTGAGCCTTCTGCTCTGGTGGGTGGCCGATTCCCTCAGCCGACGTCTGGCCCCGGAAGTCGACCAATAATAAGCAACGGGATTGAACCGGATGCGCACATAGGAAAAGGGTGGGTGCATAGGGTGTATATGGTGTATCTATATGGGCGTGTGGCGCGCCCAGAAATTCCTATGTCCACTCCTTGTATCTCTACTTGGCCGGGCTTTTTTTGTGACTGATCTCAAAAGGCTGCATCGGAGTCACCCCGTGAGGCGCGCCAGCTTGGGTGTTATGTCTCACATTTTCTTATATGCGGAACTATGGCGAGCTGCATATCCTATCAGAGCCCCAGGGTGACTTCGCCTGCAGGTTACCAATAGAGTGGCCGTCTCTTGTGGCCGCTCCTGAGATAACTGGTGAGACGCAAGCTGCTTGTTGCCTAGAAATTGCTGGAATACGAAGGAAGATGATCTCCGCTAACGGTCGATGCCTTTGACTTGTCTCGCAGCCTTAAAATCGGGCTGCGCTCGCGACTGGTTCCTTTTAACAGCCGCTGACGTGTAGAATGCAAGAAGACTAAAAGCCTGCGTCTTGGGGCAGACGTCAGTATTTGGCGGGGAATTGTTATTGGGAAACCGTTTGAACAAGACGAAACGCAGCAAACAGGGAAATGCAGTGAGCAGGGAAGCCCATGTGATAATGGTGTTTGCGAAACCGTGTGATGAGCCAGAAGTGTAACCACACCTCACGACGGACCACTGAGAATACCTCGCTAAAGAAGGACGATAATAAAGTCGCCGAATTATGCAAAGGAGTCGACAAAAGAAACCCGTGGCAAATTTCGTTGCATAAGCTTGAAGCCAATTTACAACCTCTTATCCAAAGGCTGACCCGACCCTCGTTGCTCGACCCCAGGTGCTGGCCATGATGGTCTCCATCGCTCCTATCCCACGCCTCACCCACGCCCTTATTTGTTGCATGCAGTGCTCCTGCAAAGATTTCAGCTCCTGCCCTGTCCTAGACATTGTGTAACTACCACAAACTATAACTGAAGCACTTGCCCCCCTAAATTACCATGCTGACCACGCTATTCTTCACAGCTACCTTGCTAGCCTTCCAAACAACTCAACCTAGTAACACGCAGCTACTTGCGTGTCAGTTACCGAAACAAGTCCTTCTCCCAGCAAATGACCACTAAAAGAGCGACTGATCGCTGGTCTCTCTTCTTCGACCGGCACAGACGGCTCGCCGCTTCGAGCACGAGTCAACCAACCACCCTGAGGGACATGACCCTGAGGGACATGACCATGAAGAGCCTTGAGCAAGTCCCCTTGAAGGATGATGCAACCGAGCAACTGTCCCCATCTCTGCATTATTTATACAAACGGGTACTCGAAATCACCGCGACACGCATCCGGTTTTTGCCACATGCCGTTCAAGACGAGATCCGCTCCAAAACGAAACGACCGATAAGGGACAACAAGCTGATGAGCCCAAGAGGGAGTGCCGAAGATACCGAAAAAGACAAAGCCGAACTGAGAGAGCTAGAGAAGATTTTGTTGGCAGCCCAGAAGAATCTGGAGCGTGGCCGCAGCGGAGCCGCATGGAACCTCGACGTCAACGGTCCGTTACTTGACCTCGCCATGTCGCGGGTAAGTGGTGTCGCAAAAGAATTCACTTCATGCGCCCGACTTGCCTCACCCTTTGCCCCCTTCAAATCTCCCAAGGGGCACTTTGTCTCTACCAAGGCGGTGGATTTTGTCCTGCTTCTGGACGAAGATGGCGGACAGCCCTCTGCTGAAGACACAGACTTGGCCGCCCTGATTAAAGAAATCACTGGGGCTCAGCCGGATGACGAGCAGTATATCAACCCGACCCCATATGAGCCTCTCAAACACCGACTCGTCTCTGTTCTTATTGAGACGAGGGCCGATGCTTCGATCGAAAAATGTTTGGGGAGACTTGGGGCATGGACAGACGCATGGCATCGGCGTATGAGCGCCATTCTCCCGGCAGATGATGAAAGAGTCTTCGCTCCACTTCCATCGCTAGTTGTACAGAATAACCTTTGGAAGTTATATTTTGTCTGTGACAGAGGGGACCGCATAGAAATCGTTGGGGATGTACAAATCGGCGACACAAAGACTATTCTGGGATTGTATAGTATCATGGCCGTGTTGGAGGAGCTTGCACAATGGTCCACGACGAAATTCAGGGCTTGGATGATGGATACACTGTCTACCGTCGACACGGCATCTGGAGAGTAACATTTTTCACAGAAAACTCTGTCATTGGCGATTTCCAATTGAGGATAGAATGAACAAGAATGAGGGGAATAGTGATCAATGATGTAACGTTTTTTTTTTTGGGTGTCACCGTATCTAGCAAATGGGCCGAGACAAAAATTCCAGGCATACCGGCGGGGTTCTTTCTTCACCGTTTGACTGATCAATTGTTTAATTGAACGTGTGCATGATATTCGTATGAATCCTGGCAATCCAAGCCGCGGTTTCGGGGAGGGGTGGTGGCGACGTCTGGACCATGTCCATCACATTGGACATCTATAAATGCACAAGCTTTTTGGGATAGACTGACTTCTTTGCGCTGTCCTCACGTGTTCAATTGCTGCGCTGCGGAAAACTACCACTCCAACTTGCGTCTGTTGACTCCTTTGAGAAGTGACTGCATTGCAGGCTCGTTGGCCGCCTTCTCGTCTCGCACCTTGCCCTCCTGTCTAATTCTTGTCCAAAACACAGGACAGGCGTTGCTGTCACAGCAAACCTCTTCTAGCGGGCCCAGCCCCGAGCAGCTGCGGCAAACGTCTTGGACTTCCTTAAGCCGGCGCTCTTCCCTTATCACTCTGGATTGAAGTATATTAAACGACTTTCTACTCCTGCGGTTGCAGCGTCGACAGAGCAAGCTTTGCTTGTTGTTGTATTTTCTTCTGCAGATGAGACAGTGTTGTGACATCCAGTACGCATCCAGTGTCATTTTCTTGGCGCCCAAGGCAGCCGGCCGATGTATCCGCTTGATTTTGGGCATCTCGTCGTACCACTGCCGCACATTGGCACCCATGAGGTTGAATATCCGCTCCAGCGGTGGAATAAGATTCTTCGAAATATAATACTGTGCATCCAGCTGCCAGTGTGGGTGGCTGAGAAGATCCTCCGGCGCAACACATCGGTCGTTTAGCTTTGCGCCTGGCGCGCCCGTGATGACGACGTATGGGACTCGCTCGCCGTATTGTGGTTCTGCTCGCGCGTCCTGCAGCATTCGCTTCGTGCTGATCATCGCTCCGGCGGGTGCTGTCCCTTTTTTGGAATACGTCCCGAGACGAACTTCCCTTGCGAAGCAAAAGTCTTGGATCGAAACATTGTTCTTCATTATTTTCTTGCACTGTTTCTGGAAATACTTCTTAATCTTGCTGAGATCTGCCGTTTCGAAGAGGAGCCTCAGGGCCTTCTCCTCAATCTTCTGCTCTGCCGGCGTCCCGTCGCGTCGGACTGTTTCGATTCCCTTTGCCTCAAACTCCGGCTCCACCTGGTCGAGAGATTCGTACTTGTAGCCGACATAGCGTTTTTTGGCCATAAGGACGCATGGGTGGTAGACCTTTTCGAACTTTAGCTTGATGGGCTGGGGGTTCATCTCCGTAATGGCTTTGGCCATTTCGTTGCCAATCTCGAATGCCTGGTCCTTTGTTCTTCCTTTTAGATAAACGAACAAGCTGTCAGTATCGCCGTATACGACCTCGGCGCCCCATTTCTCAACCGAGTGGATGTAGGCAGCCGCTCTCTCGAGTGTCTCACGCCCAGTTTGCACGATGCTGTCTGCAATCTCTGAACACGGCATGCGCCCGGAAAACGATGCAGACGTGTACCCGTAAGTGACGTTGGCGAGGAGCTTCAGCGCAAGCTGCCGATTGTTCAGCAACTGCTGAAGTGTCTTGTCGTCTTTGTCTTGTTTCATGCCGTTCTTGACCATGACGCGAGTTTCCAAGATCTCGGTAAGCATCTTTGCTAGGAGCGACTTGCGAATCTCCGGCTTCACATACATCATGCCGTTGGGCGAAATGTTAATATGATCTTCAAGCAGATCTAGGATGCCCTGCTGGCGCCGGTATTCCGTGAAGCCCATCTTGTTCATGCCCTTCCAGTTCGTGATCCGCCCCAAGTATGTCGAGTAGCAGTAGTTGTAGGCAATCATGACGCTGGGGTAGAGACTCTGAAAATCCAGCACCAAGAGGGGGCTGTTGTAGAACGCACTCTGAGGCTCCATGACGAGTGGAAGACATTCAAGGGCATTTTGGCCGCCGACCTGCTTCCGGCTGGGAGATATGAGCATGAAATTTTCTGGTTTTGCAATCCTAAACATTATAGATTCGACCTTGAACTGGGATCCTCGGGAGAAGACGGAGAAGAAGTCGACCCCAAGCAGGCGAGCTTGCTCGCTAGTCCTCCCAACCAGCTCGTTGGCCTCGAGGATCTCAATGTCCATCCTGGAGCGGCTTTCGTAGTACTTGACGAGCTGATGCAGATCGCTAGGCCTGCCGCTCCTGTACCATGTCGTCAGGGTCTTCCAAGAGTAATGAGGTATGCGACGGTGGAGGAGATGCCATACGACATTTTCCATTGTATACTGGAGAAGGTTCAGCTCGCCCCGCATTGCTCTCCAGATGTTAATAATGTGCCTTCCGGTGACATGAATAGTGGATGTGGTATTGAAACCCCATCGATCATTCTCCTTGCCAAACTTTCCGCGCGATTGGGATTTCATGCGAGAAAACTCGTCGCATAGGTTGTAGTCGTATTTGAGCCTTGCCCTCTCAATCAAATAGCCCCACGAACTTGCATGTACCTCATATCCGGTGAGAATGTCAGGATCATGGGTTCTCACGATCTCAACCATTCGAATCATCAGGTCCAGCTCGGAGGTTTCCTCGGCGACTTCGCCAGTAGTCAAGCGGTTTATCTGCCGTCCCAAATGATCATTCCTGGCCAATACGAGGACGCCTGACCGAACCGGGTCCGCTGAGCTTTGGCTATCGAGAACAGTCTCATCGGATTTCAGCGCCCAGAAGATAAATTGAACTTCGTCCTCCTCAGGGTTGGGCACTAATTTTCCGCGGGTGTTGACGTGAATCTCCAGGCTCATTGTGCTCATGTACTGCGCTTCATGTTCAACGCTGGTAGACTTTTCTGGCTTTGCGTATTTGAAGTCGTATTTAGTTTTTGGTGTTGGCCCATCGATTTGAGAAAGATACTCTCTTGGAGTCGGCAGATGGCTGGAAGTTGGTTCCTCCTTCTCACGTTGTTTCTTTTCCTCCCACCAAGCTTCTACCTCTTCGTATGTGGGGGGCGGGATTGCAATTTCCCAGTGCGTTATGTTGCATTCTTCTCTCTGTCGCTTAAACTCACGGTTCATTTCTGTTTTGGTGAGACCGGTGCCGTGTTTGAGGCCATAGCTGGCGGCCGAAGTGCCTGTTGGGTCAAATTCAGGCAAAAACCGAATATGCTTGCTTTCAAATTTGAACCGTCGGCCGGCATACTCTCGAGTTCGCTTTGGCAGGTCGTTTTCGTTGCTGTAATAGGGTTCTTGGTAGATTTCATCTGGAAGGTCGTAATCTCGCATGGTAGAAGCAACTTCGTCGGCCGTTGGTGGGGGTATTGAATATACGAGGGTTGTCGTGTCTGGGTCTGGATCTGAATCCGAATCCGAATCTGAACCTATGCCATTCGAATATTCATCTATGGCATCTAGGATTTTGTCTTGCAGGCTGGGTTCAACTTCAAATTCGAGATCGGATGACGTTATAGGGGAGAGCGACAATAAATCTTCAGGTTCTATCCCACTCTCGTTCGTGGGACCATCCCGGTTGACAGAGACCTGCCTCGTGTATCCAGTGTCAAAGCTCTCCTGGGATGATGTCTGGCTCGATTGGGTGGGACCAGGTTTTGCGTCGGGATCGCCATGGTCTTTCTCTGCCTCTTCAGGGGAGAGTGTTGCAACTTGGGTGAACGGAAAGGGGCAATCCGCCACTTCAAAGTCCCCAGACCATGACTCAAGCGAGTTGGGTGGGGATTCGCCCGCTTTCGAGGGGGTAGATTGAAGCTCAGGGCTGTGCGATTCGTCCAACTTGATTCGCTTGACACGGCCTGGAGAAGATGGTTCTGGCGATAGGGAATGCTTGCGTGCTGTCTGGTCGTCTCCACTTTCATCGCCATTGCTTCCTTCCTCTCCACTTTCCTCCTCTTCACTTTCATCATCTTCACTTACATCGTCTTCACTTTCATCGGTCGCTTCTTCTTTGCCCAAGCCGTTGTTCGTCGCAAAGTCAATAAGAGCTTGCGAAAAGGGTATTTCGGCATGATCGCAAGTCGGCATGCCGCTCTCATAAAGCCCGGCGGCCTTGAGATCTTCCGAAGTATATGGGCGTCGAGGTAGAGGATTGCGAAATATGCCGTCTGCATCCACCGACAGCAGCGTCGTGAACGCTTCTTCATCTGAGGGGTTCGGAAAGAACTCGTCGGGCTGCTGTTGCGATTGAAGAACACCTAGCTCGTCGACTTCGATGCTGCTTGCGGGGTCCGCTTCATCATCTTTAGACTCGAGGCCAAGGGCTGGCATGAGGTTGGATGGGAACAGATCTTCAACTGACTGGAGGGCAGTCTTGACGCATTCTTCATTGGGGACCGGCTGCACAAAAGTACTGAATTCGAGATCAGGACAGTCTTGAGATTCCTTTTCGGTGATTATCAGGTCCCGAACCATGCTTCGATACTCGTCTTCATGGATCCAACCCGGTGGCTGCGAACACCGAGAATCGGCCGACATTGAAACAAGAGCTTCCGGAGGAAAAGGGCTGCTATCCTGACTCGAATGCCCCATCTGCCTCTTTCGTCTCCTCGTCTCATCCCTCCAGAGTCCCGCCATGCTGTGAACGTATTTGAGATCAGTTGGAAGCGGGTTGACCCGCTCTGTAAAATCATGGTGCAAGAGACGCTCCTCTACCAGGTTTCGGTTGGTAATGTGGTGAACGCAAATATCGACCTCAATTTCGCAATGACTGGCTCTGGGCAGGTTAACTTCGTTGGTGATGGCATCTTGGGGTATTGAGCGGCTGTGCCAACGATGAATTGAGTTTGAATCCTGGTGATGCTCAGGGACTGGGGATCGAAAATGGGTACGTGCGGAGTCAACGTAGTCACATCCATACAGGTTGTGATCAATCATGAACTGAAGCAAGTACTGGATGTGCGCTTCATAGGGCTGGAACCTTTGTTTCATAATAACGCCCTGTTGAAGAAGATCCGCTAATCTCGTCATGACGATGGGATTAAACATGTATATTTTGAGGAAGAAGCGGTAGCCGACATGGAAGCCGTAAAAGGGAACGCCCTTGACGATGCAGATGCGGGCGACATATTTTGCATTGCTGCCATGCTTATTGTTTTGGCGATAACTGACGGCCAAAGCATGGTCGATGGAAAGATGGAGGCGATATATGTAGGAACCGACTTGAACAAGGTCAGCTGGTCCAGGGTAATGCGACCAAGGTTTGACTACCTTCATCAGGATCTAAGCCTCCATCGTACTCTACGTACAAGTACGGGAAAGCGCCGTGGATATGCGCGCATACTTTTTGGCCCGTCTCTGTCGATCCGAAGATTCGAATGACCGGGACCTTGGGCCCCTTGGCAATCTGGTCTGGCGGGACATCGTTGCGGAGCTGGGGATCAAACCGTGTGGGTGTAGCCTGGTAATGATCGATGCAGTTCAGTCTGACCCGGAACTGATCCATGTTCCTCAAGCCTCCACTCCATCGGGGCGTCCCATCGAGATTCCGGTATGCACTCAATTAAGAGAGCGATGGCGATGCTGATTCTGATTACTTCGTTCACGATTCACATGCGACCGCCGCCACGCGCCAGTCGCAACCCACCCTTGTCCTTCGCGAAATCACGTGACGATAATGGCTTATCGAGAAACTAGGTCAGAATGCGCCAGACATCTTTCGCATCGCCCAGTCCGAGAGCGACAGACTCACCATCTTTGGTTGCTGCTGCTCCTCCACGTTTCATTTCTTGGAAACCACCACTAATTTTGCTATAATATTTGAGCGCCACCCCTATTTTCGCTCCCCGTTACGATACGTCCACGAGCCGCCATGCCGCCTCCTCCCCCGAAGCCTCCCGTTGGAGCAGCTGGCGCAGCGTCCAAGGAGGAAAACATTTACATCCCGTCCTTCATTAGTAAACGTCCATTCTACGCCGGTGAAGAAGGCGACGACAACGACTACCTAAAGCATCAGCGTCGTGAGGAGAAGAATGAGAAGGCGCAGTGGTATGATCGTGGTAGAAAGGCTGGCCCTGCGTCGACCAAATATCGCAAGGGCGCGTGCGAGAACTGCGGCGCGATGACACACAAGGCAAAGGACTGCCTAAGTCGACCGAGAGCTAAAGGCGCAAAATGGACGGGCAAGGACATCCAGGCCGACGAGTTGATTCAGGACGTCAAGATGGGCTGGGACGCAAAGAGAGATCGATGGAACGGCTTCGACGCGAAGGAGTACCGCCACGTGGTGGACGAGTACAACACCATGGAAGGGCTGCGGAAGCAGGCGCAGGGTGGTGCCCCAGAGGAGGAAGAAAAGGACGACGGCGACAAGTATGCCGAGGAGAACGACATGAGCAAGCACCAAAGCACAGCAACCCGACAGCTACGAATCCGCGAAGACACTGCCAAATATCTGCTGAATCTTGATCTGGAGTCCGCTAAGTACGACCCCAAGACCAGATCATTAGTCGACGGCGGTGCAACGGCCGACAAGGCTGCTGAGGTCTATGCCGAAGAAGGATACATGCGATCCTCTGGTGACGCAGGCGAGTTTGAAAAGGCACAGAGATATGCCTGGGAGGCGCAGGAGAGAAAGGGCGACACCAGCCAGCATCTCCAGGCCAATCCGACGGCGGGAGAGTTTTACCGAAAGGTCGAGAGGGATGCCGCCGAAGCGAAACGAGTAGAGAGGGAAACAATGCTGCTGGAAAAGTATGGCGCATCGGATCAGAAGGCCATGCCGGCCGCTCTGCGCAACATGACCGTCACCGAATCCGAGACGTTTGTCGAGTACGACGAGGCTGGCCTGATCAAGGGCGCACCACTCAAGGTGGCCAAGTCGAAGTACGCCGAGGACGTGCACATCAACAACCACTCTTCTGTCTGGGGAAGCTGGTGGTCTAGCTTTAAGTGGGGATATGCCTGCTGCCACTCGTTTGTGAAGAACAGCTACTGCACGGGCGAGGAAGGCAAGGCAGCCTGGGAGGCGGCCGAGAAGCAGCGGAGCGGAGCGAACCTGATTGAGGACAAGCAGGAGGAGGCGGTCGAGGCCTCCGAGGTCAAGGAGGAGGACCGCACAGAAGCGGAAGACTCAAAAGCGAAGAAGCGGAGCCGAGAAGAGATGATGAACGGGGTGACGGAGGAGGAAATGGACGAGTACAGGCGGAAGAGGTCGGCGGCGGACGATCCAATGGCCAAGATGCTGGGCAAGGATGAACTTCTTACGTAGCGTTGCTTTCACAAAACAAAAATAGAAAACCGGTTTACAAGTCACAAGAAAAGGTTGTGTCGCGTGAGACAGGGGCAGGAGATATTTCACAAAGGGTGACAGCGGAAGAGGTTAATTTGGGACGGACATGGAATTTCGTTGAAACTCGTGTGTACACATTTGGGAAGAGGAACTTGGGGGTCTTTTCTTTTTTGTCGTAACCGTTTGCCAAATCATTCCATTTTTTATCCTCTGGCCAACGCCGCAAGCTATGAAGAGAAACCCCTTCCCATGAGTGGTATTCCGACCCCAACAGCCCTAGATACGTAGTAGGAGACCCGTCATAAACGCACGATATGGTGCATTTACTCGTCATCCTCCTCCTCCTCCTCGCCCTCGCCACCCTCGGCGGACTTGGCCTTCTTTCTGCGGACACGGCCGGGGCGGCCGCCACCGAAGGGAGAGGTGAGAGCAAAGTCAATGTGCTTCTGGGAGTCGAGACGGACGATGAAAGAAGGAACGTTGACGATCTGCTTGCCGACACGGATGTGGCGCTGACGGATCAGGACACGGGCGTGGTGGATGGACTTGGCAAGGCCGAGCTTGTAGACACAGGTCTGGAGGCGGCGCTCCAAGAAATCCTCAATCTTGAGGGCCAGGACGTAATCGAGCTTCATGCGGGACTCGTCGAGGACACCGACACGGACGAGACGGCGAATGAGGGCATTGCCTTCGAAGAGACGCTTGGGGTCCTTCTCGTCGAGGGTAAGAAGCTGACTGCGAAGATGGTCAGAAATTTGTCAAAACTATCAAGGCAATTGGTTTTTTCTTTGTCAAGACTTACCGGGCAGCACGACGGATCTTGGACAGAGTCAAACCGACACGCCAGACCTCACGCTTGTTGCGCAGGCCATACTCGCCAACGAGCTTAAGCTCAGAGTCCCTGGGTTATAATGTCAGTTCGGGGGTTCACAATCGACTTAAACAGAGACAAGCTCATGTTCAGTGGCCGGTGATTACTGACAATCGAGCAGACTCGAAGGGTCTGCGAGGGACACGAGAGGTCTTGGAGTGGGCGCGAGGAGGCATCCTGAAGTTTCTTTGTTAATCGATGCGCACTGCGAATGTTTTGCCTGGCGATGGGCACTCACTTGACTTGCTCCTAGGTGGTTGGCGGGAGGTTGAACTTGTGCACACGGAGTCTGAAAATGGGCCAAACTTGTGGGAGTAAATTTGGCGGCTTTTTTTCGTCACGTGCCTGGGAACCCTAACGGGGTCAGTCTACCCCACGTTCGCCCTTGCCCTACCTGCACTTTTGGCGGGCGCGCAAAAAAAAAAAAAAAAAAATTATTGTCGGATTATCCTAGGTTCCGTCCCACACAAGCCAGTGGCCTTCGAAATCCACAACACCAAGCGACGGTCTTCACCATCTCTTTCGCCAACCCACGACCACTAACCCCAACCCACCGGCGTTCGCAGCACACGATTCGAGATGGGTCACTCCTACGGAAAGAGAGCGGGCACCCGCGTATGTTAATTAACGAAATTGATCGCCGACGACATCGCGCTGACGATGTTTTCTAGTATGCCTTCAGCCGCGACTTCCGCCAGAAGGGCATGATCGCCCTGAACACCTACCTCAAGACCTACCAGTGAGCCTCTTCGAAGCTTTGTGCGAGCTGTGCCGGTTTGGCTAACATGTGGTTTCCAGCGTTGGTGACATTGTCGACATCAAGACCAACGGTGCCGTCCAGAAGGGGTAAGAATTCTCCCCCGACCTTTGCGAAAAAAAAAGACCGCGAATTGCGACTTGAGCGAGGAAGGCATACTCGAAAGGGGAACATGGGCTAACAGGCGACGACAGTATGCCCTACAAGGTCTACCACGGCAAGACTGGTGTCATCTACAACGTCACCAAGTCTGCTGTCGGCATCATCGTCTACAAGAAGGTCAAGCACCGCTACATCGAGAAGCGCATCAACGTCCGAATCGAGCACATCCAGCCCTCCCGATCACGAGACGACTTCCTCAAGCGTGTGAAGGCCAACGCTGAGGCTAAGAAGCAGGCCAAGGCCACCGGCACCCCCGTCAACCTGAAGCGCCAGCCCGTCGGTCCCCGACCTGCCCTGACCGTCTCCCTCACCGACACCCCTCCTGAGACCGTCACCCCTCTTCCCTACGAGACCACTATTTAAAAAGCTTATACGGGGGTTGTGTGGGTGCTTGCTACTTTTTGCTTGGGGTGTTGCGTCCGGATGGGAAAGAACTCTGCATGGCAAGGGCTTGCATTTTGATGTCCATAGGGAATGAGACCAAATGACATCCTTGGGAACCAAAAAAACATGTGTAGCTTATATGGATGTGATGTCTCTTGGTGACGTGCGTCCAGCTTGGGGTAGTCTGATGGACTACTTGCCATCCCAACGGTACTAGCTGCAGCTCAATAACGAGAATGCCTGGTGACATGCTAGGCGACGAATTCACTTGAAGTGTGACGTGCGTGACAAGTATTGTGTGATTTATTATGCTGTGCCCGTAGCTTTTGCAGTCAATTAGTTGCTGGAACCAATGTCGCAGTGTGGTGCCAACTAGACCGTCGTTGATTGGGTTAGTGGTAATAAATATGGAGAGGGCAAGTCAAGCACTGCCCCTCCATGTGTCGACTCTGTAGGCCAAGTCCCGACATGTTTATGGGTTGGGGAACTGGCGAGTGGCTATGATTGTTGGGTTGGGTAGTCGGGCAACCGTCAGTCACATGGTGTCTGCCAGCCAAGGTCGATTGTCGGTTCTGTCGGTCCTGTGTCAGTCTGTTCATCTGCCAGTTCTGTCAGTTCTGTCAGTTCTGCCAGTGTTTGTCTCCCAGCTTTTGTCGGGTCTGTCAAACAGTCCGCCTGCACGAGTGGTTAGCATGACCAAATCAGGAATTCAACCAACTGCCAGCTCTGCCAGCTCTGCCAATTCTGCGAGCTCTGTCAATCTTGTCTGTCAGTCTCGTCAATCAGTCTCGTCAATCAGTCTCGTCAATCAGTCTCGTCAATCAGTCTCACATACATGATCCAGAGAGGCACCCTTCCGCACATCAATCATCAAACGAGCTCCTTGGCTAAGTAATCCGCCGCGCATCCACATTCAAGTTCGAGCTGAATCTGGCGACGTGCGTGCGCGAACGAGTATTGTGTCATTTATCAAGCTGTCCCCGCAGCTTTGGCAAACCAACTAATTGCTGTTTTGAACCCGTTTACTTCAATTGGCGCATGGCTCACCACGACGTCTTGTCAGACTTGTGTACACTTTCAGCGACACTCTGCATTTTGCTTTACCGCCCAGCTTGCAGAAAGGTTTCTATCAACACACGCACTCTCTGGAGCACCGATTCCTCTACTCTCGCTTTTCTGCCACACCCGGATCGGGGGCGCGAAAGACGCCGACGACGTACACGAGTCTGCATGGGATTCAAAGTTGCTGGCCTGTGGAAACTCCCCTACTCTATAGACTGTAAATTCCGTAGACTTTCAGCGGCATTCTCAGCACTACGCCCTGCCTCGCCACACTCTCTCGCCCCTCGAGCCCACGCCATCCCTTGTTTTCTAGTCCCCGTTAAATACAGAGACGCATTGCACGCTACATGAGGATTCAAGCCGCCGTGTAACTCGCCGGCTTCGCTGAGATGCTGGTATTAGCAGCTATTCTCCGAGGATAATTTGTTCTCGGGTTTGGGATGGTTTTTTTATTAATTGCGGACTATGATAGACAGGATATGCTCCATTCGCATTGCCAATCTTGTAAGGTGGGCTTTGAACCCAGCCGTGCATGTCATGTATCTCCCCAAGCTCCTTTCCCACTTTGGGTACTTCCCGCGCCTCCTTTGGCTTGATGATGTTCCTACCATCATCTTGGTAGATACGAACCACCCTAATGGGCATCTCGTCCTTGCCTGGTAGATGGGCATCGAGGTAATTATAGTTATCATTGAGTATGTCAAAGATGAGAAAGGCGCAAGAGTCCCAGCGGTCCACAGCGATAAAACAGCAATCGGAGCTATTGTACACATCATCTGGTGAAACCAACCTGTCATACTCCAGGTGTTTCAAGAGTAGTGTGGTGAGCTTCTGTGGTTCTTCCCCTGTCTGTTGCCAAGCGGGAGCGCCCCTTTTCACGATGACGAGAATTCAAACTGGCGTTTCCATCATCATGGCGAGAACATTGAGATGTACAAGTTGCCGCAGGCGTGCACTTCGTCGTTTGTGTAGTTGATATCATCTAATCAAATCTACGAGGTTGTGAAGCCACTAGTACCGTGTGTGGAACGGCGGCATTGGCACGCTGTTTGCATATGGCCAGACCGGCTCAGGCAAGACCTCTGTGGGAAGCCGAATGGAGCAGCTTGTAGCAAATGAATTAATGAATGGCGGGCTTGAAGGCGACCGGACGGTGAATGTGGGCATCATTGAACTGGCGGGCCACGCCGCATACGGTGAGTTTTTGTGTGTGAAGGCGCCGATGTTTCAAGGGGCACCGTTGATCTTGAGATACTAACAGATGGTGACGAGATCTGCTCAACGCTCCTCGTGCCGTATACATTCTTGGAGATAACTTTGGCGTCATCCAACTCACCAGCGCCCTGGAGCATTGCATCTCAACCGCTGAGGACATGCTCAAACTCATCGAGACAGCCACGGCACTCCGGCGAACGGAAGCCACCGGCGTGAACGAGGCCTCATCATGATCGCACGCCATTTGCAGACTTCGTATCAAACAACGCAGCATTGCCGATTGTGACGAAGACGGAATCCTTTACCTTATCGACCTCGCTGGCTCGGAGGCCGCCCGCGATACTGTCAACCACGACTCGCAGCGCATGCGCGAGACTCGCGAGATCAACGCCAGCCTCTCGGTGCTGGAAGACTGTATCCAAGGCAAAACCGAGGTCAACGCTCTTGGCGCTAATTCGCGACCGGGAGCAACGTCATCTAAGCGCAAGTCTCACGTTCCGCTTCGCCAAACTCCCCTGACCAAAGTTCTCAAGCATGGATACGAGGTAACGCACGCGTAACCTCACCTCTTTGGTCTATAATATATCTTTACTTAATCTTGGAGTTGCGCTTACGATTTCCGTGGTTTGGTTGTGTAGTCTGACACGCCTCCTGTCGATGCCTCACTCCTTTGCTCCCTCTGGAAACCGGGATACAGTTACTTCGTCTCACTCCAAACGAGTTCCAGTCTCGCCGCGTGAAGACTCCGGGTGTAAGCACACAGCAAGCTATGGCCTTCCGATCGAATATCTGGCAGATGCACATTGACTCGCAGCGAGGCTATGCGACAGTCGCCAAACCCAGCTGCCACATTTTCATTAAGCAGCGATGGTGGTTCTAATGCAATGGAAAAGGCCCTTGAGCGACAATCTAGCCTAAGTCTCGACCCTCACGCACCCTCCATCCCGTCCAAACAGCGAATTCGGCCTGTAATGGCTGTCAGCTGGACACCACCGGCCGACTTCCCCATGGCTCTGGTAGGCATCCACATGGCCGTTGTGCTCTACCCCGCTGCTGCCGCTGGGCCTAGTGTCAAAGATATCCTGGGTAGGCCCGTTGACGTCCAGTCGGATGATGAGGGTAGCGACGGCAACCCCCAAGATGCCCGCTACTTGTGCGTTTTGGTTACGCCTGACGTCAGTGCCGAGGCGTATGAGGTGAATCCCTGGCGCCAGGCTGTCGTTGAAGCAGACCAGATGAAGCCTCCAAGTATTTTTATCCTACGGTTTAATTGACCGGATGTGTATTTGAAGAGAAAGGGCAGTATCATTGGTCATCCACTTTGAGAGAGCTTAAAGTCCGCCCACTCTGCTTGTATAAACTTGAGCAACGCCGCTGTGGCCTTTCATACGGAATCGTGCGAGGCAAATCTTCGACGGGAAACGTGTGAACTGCCTCTCCAGCGAGTTCATTCATCTCTAAAACTAAACTTTTAGGTGATGGAGTTGGGAGTCCCAGGTAGACGGGCCAACACAAAGATGAAGAGGGGGCAACCCACTTTTCCCCAATAATGAGGCGAAACTGAGTAGCAAGAACCGAAAACGAACAAGTGGGACCCCTCAGGCTTCCTCCGTACAGTTCAGAAATACGGTCCGGCCCTCATGACCGTTTATTGGTTAGGCGATTTGCATTGATTTCCGGCTAGCCGAAGGCAGTGGTAGCGCGGGGTAAACGCCTTTAACATCTATCCCAAATAAGTAAAGTGGTTTTCAATTATACTAGCGGGG